>JAGHMJ010000032.1:2106255-2158755 GCA_018749465.1 Paracanthobrama guichenoti | reverse complement strand
CAATCCAGAAACTCTGCAGTGTTTTAACTAGTAGCATGTTTACTGTAGCTATGTGAGCGCTTAGTTTTTTCTGTCATTTGGCCAAAATCTCGACAGAATCGACAACACATGCTAGACTAAGACACTCTTCTCCTCCTCAAATACATAAAACATCAGCCGTTATGTTTCTTGAGTAAAGAAAACGCTGTACTTCTTCAAACAAACAGTTCTTAATTTACCATTGCATTGCAAACAAGCAGAGACGCTCCAAACTGAGATAGAGGTGGGCGGAGTTATGAGGATTGACTGACAGCTTGAGGAGCCAATGGAGTCACTAGCTTTAGTCACAAGCACTTTTTAATACTTTTCATTGAATAAATGTTTGTGAAACCAACAGACAGACGTAAAGGGTGACCGATAGCAATGATTTATGCAACAAATGATTTATTCCTATTATTGTGTTGGTCCCCTGACCCGTTGAGGCATGGACTCCTCTAGACCCCTGAAGGTGTGCTGTGGTATCTGGCACCAAGATGTTAGCAGCAGATCCTTTAAGTCCTGTAAGTTGCGAGGTGGGGCCTCCATGGATCGGACTTGTTTGTTCAGCACATCCCACAGATGCTCGATTGGATTGAGATCTGGGGAATTTGGAGGCCAAGTCAACACCCATGACCCTGTGGCCGGTTCTCCACTGTTCCTTCCTTGGAGCACTTTTGATGGATCCTGACCACTGCAGACCGGGAACACCCCACAAGAGCTGCAGTTCTGGAGATGCTCTGTCCCAGTCGTCTAGCCATCACAATTTGGCCCTTGTCAAACTCGCTCAAATCCTTACGCTTGCCCATTTTTCCTGCTTCTAACACATCAACTTTGAGGACAAAATGTTCACTTGCTGCCTAATATATCCCACCCACTAACAGGAGCCGTGAGGAAGAGATCATCACTGTTATTCACCTGTCAGTAGTCATAATGTTATGCCTGATCGGTGTATATAATGTCTAAAGTGGAGCATCAGAAATAAAGTATAAACCCACAATCATGTGAGACGGTTCTGTGACATCATTGGGCTTCCTCAGAAGTTTCTATGGGTTTTCAGAATGGTGGTTTTCGATGAGTAAAATAAGGTTTGTGATTAATATTACTTTTAGAGGTATTTTGTTCTACAACATGAATCACAGAAAGTCCTACAACAGACGTGAAGTTGTTTTTTTTTGAGTTTATATGCTTGACAAATTTGGTGTAGTCCTCATATAGAACCTTAAGTTTTAAAACACAGCAGCTGTAAAATCCACGCTTGAGGTCAGACTGTGTGTGATTTATACTGTACACATGAAAGTGTCTTCCAGTAATGTTGACCACAGACCGAATTTTACTCATAAAACACAAACCACTATTGTAAAAACCCATAGGAAATTCCCAAACGAATGGTGCATTAGGCCATCCGAACCCATTTTCCGAACAAATTGACGTCATGATTGAGCAGCTCATGCTTGACTTAGCAAAACAACAGATCGATAGTTTCCTAAAACAGCAAGATCTCTTATTATAAAGCAACAGCCAACAGATGATGGAGATATCAGAGTTTTAAAGGTGCAGTGTGTAATATTTATGAGGATCTATTGACAGAAATGCAATATAATATACATAACTATGTTTTCAGTGGAGTATAAAGACCTTACATAATGAAGTGTTATGTCTTTATTACCTTAGAATGAGCTGTTTCTATCTACACACAGCGCGGGTCCCTTACAGTGAAGTCGCCATTTTGCTCCGCCATGTTTCTACGGTAGCTCTAAAGGGACAAACTGTTCTACAGAGCGCTAGTCACTCTCTGCTGTGTCCGATGACGACATCTTTGTCCTGTGTCGGGCACCGTAGCTTCTCTATGTGCTTCGAAAGGGAGGGGTGAGCGTGTGCAATTCACAACCTCACCACTAGATGCCACTAAAATTTACACACTGCACCTTTAAATGAAGAACGCCTCAAGAATTTCTCACTGGAAAATATAAAAACATATGAATATTGATGTGCTTAGAAACTCATCTTTAACAAATGACCTTGTTTAGTAACCAGGGTTATTATCGTTAACTAAAACTAAAAATATTAAAAAATATTTGTTAATTGAAAAAAAGCTGAAATAAAATAAAACATGAATATTAGTTGAAAAACTAAAGGTAAGCTAGAAATGTTGCCTTGGCAATAACGTTGAAGCAGTAAAATTATTTTAAAAACAAAAACAAAGAATTTAAATGAAAAATAATAAATAACTAAAACTAAATGAATAATAAAATTAATAATAATAATAATAATAATAATAATAAAAATAAAATCTAAATAGCAATACTAGGCCAAATTACAAAAAATAAATAATAAAATAAACACGTAAACTAAACAAAAGAAAAATTGAAATAAAATTCTATTTTATTCATTAAAAATGAATAAAACTAAAATAAAAATATGAATATTAAAACTTAATGAAAATTTGAAATTTTGCCTTGGCAATTGCCGAAATATGTTGAAGCACTAAAATGATTAATAAATAAAAAAATAAAAAAAAATTATACAAAAACAATAAATCATAGATGAATAAAAATAAACTAAAACTGAAATAAAATGACAAAAGCACATAACAAAATAACTTTAACTTATTTCAGTTTATTGCCATGGCAAATTTTAAGTACTAAAATAATTAATAAAAAGTAATAAATAAACAAAAATAAATAAATAACCACAATAATACAGCTAAAGTAAAAACTAATAAAATGACAACAGCACAACAAAATTACTAACAATTTTAATAAAATTAACATGAAAACTGGAAAATAAAAATATTAATAAAACTATAATAAAAACTAAAATAACACTGCTGCTCTTTATAACACCCTTATAACCCTTTTGAACTGAAATGAAGAAATGTAAAAAAAACCCACACAATGCACTCCAGACGTGTTTGAGAGCTACAAATGTTCAGCGCCGCGTGAAGTATTTTGTCACGTTAAACAATCCTGTCCTTTAACAAATAATTCTCCACACATGTGGAAATAATACACTCTCTGGGCAAAGTTCACGCCGCATGAGGTTTCATCCTAGCATGTATGTTAGCGACTTACCAGAGCTAAAGAAAGACTGAATTCATGATCAATCCTTTTGATTTATTAGACCTTATAGCGGTTACAGAGCCCTATTTACACAACATATGTAAGCTGATATACATCTCCGCCGGAGCATTAATATAGCGCGCTGGATGTGTTCCAGATGTCCTCAAACAGCACCACATCATAAAACCTGGATTTCCAGATCCCATGCTTTAGCCTGAAACCTGGAGGGTTTTACAACCCTAATTACATCCACTTGATGGTGTTGATAACAAAGTCAGCCAATGATATCCTGTAATGGACTGGAGCTTTATTATACATGAGGGACTTAGACTTGAAAAATTCCAGCGTTGCTTTAAGACCTAAATATTCCCAAAGTGATGGAGAGCAGTTCATGCAATTCCTGAAAAGAAAAACCTGCTGTAAATACTCTGCGTGGCAACCTTTAACATTTGCCTAAATGTTTTATCCAAAGTGCATCTATAACTTGAAAGTGCATTTCCTAGAAATCAAACCCATGACCTTGCACCACAGGCTAACGTTACAGGAAAATCTACATTAAAGGAATAGATCATCCACTCACCTCACATTGTCAAACTCATATCACTTTTTTATGTCAAAATGTTTGAGTGATAAAGATTTTTTTATGTTTTTTAAAAAAAAAAATAATGTTTTGTCATGGGTTCTTGAGAAGCTCAAACGTGCTGCGTAACACGAGAATGAACCTCATTGGTTCTTGAGAAGCTCAAACGTGCTGCGTAACTCGAGAATGAACCTCATTGGTTCTTGAGAAGCTCAAACGTGCTGCGTAACTCGAGAATGAACCTCATTGGTTCTTGAGAAGCTCAAACGTGCTGCGTAACTCGAGAATGAACCTCATTGGTTCTTGAGAAGCTCAAACGTGCTGCGTAACACGAGAATGAACCTCATTGGTTCTCACAGAAGCTCAAGCGTGCTGCGTAACACGAGAATGAACCTCATTGGTTCTTGAGAAGCTCAAGCGTGCTGCGAAACACAAGAATGAACCTCATTGGTTCTTGAGAAGCTCAAGCGTGCTGCGTAACTCGAGAATGAACCTCATTGGTTCTTGAGAAGCTCAAGCGTGCTGCGTAACACGAGAATGAACCTCATTGGTTCTCACAGAAGCTCAAGCGTGCTGCGTAACACGAGAATGAACCTCATTGGTTCTTGAGAAGCTCAAACGTGCTGCGTAACACGAGAATGAACCTCATTGGTTCTTGAGAAGCTCAAGCGTGCTGCGTAACATGAGAATGAACCTCATTGGTTCTTGAGAAGCTCAAGCGTGCTGCGTAACACGAGAATGAACCTCATTGGTTCTTGAGAAGCTCAAACGTGCTGCGTAACACGAGAATGAACCTCATTGGTTCTTGAGAAGCTCAAGCGTGCTGCGTAACACGAGAATGAACCTCATTGGTTCTCACAGAAGCTCAAGCGTGCTGCGTAACACGAGAATGAACCTCATTGGTTCTCACAGAAGCTCAAGCGTGCTGCGTAACACGAGAATGAACCTCACTGGTTCTTGAGAAGCTCAAACGTGCTGCGTAACACGAGAATGAACCTCATTGGTTCTTGAGAAGCTCAAACGTGCTGCGTAACACGAGAATGAACCTCATTGGTTCTCACTGAAGCTCAAACATGCCGCGTAACACGAGAATGAACCTCATTGGTTCTTGAGAAGCTCAAGCGTGCTGCGTAACTCGAGAATGAACCTCATTGGTTCTTGAGAAGCTCAAACGTGCCGCGTAACACAAGAATGAACCTCATTGGTTCTTGAGAAGCTCAAGCGTGCTGCGTAACACGAGAATGAACCTCATTGATTCCTGCTGAAGATCAAACGTGCTGCGAAACACGAGAATGAACCTCATTGGTTCTTGCTGAAGCTCAAATGTGCTGCGAAACACGAGAATGAACCTCATTGGTTCTCGCTGAAGCTCAAACGTGCTGCGTAACACGAGAATGAACCTCATTGGTTCTTGAGAAGCTCAAACGTGCTGCGTAACACGAGAATGAACCTCATTGGCTCTCACAGAAGCTCAAACGTGCTGCGTAACACGAGAATGAACCTCATTGGTTCTTGAGAAGCTCAAACGTGCTGCGTAACTCGAGAATGAACCTCATTGGTTCTTGAGAAGCTCAAGCGTGCTGCGTAACACGAAAATGAACCTCATTGATTCCTGCTGAAGCTCAAACGTGCTGCGTAACTCGAGAATGAACCTCATTGGTTCTCACAGAAGCTCAAACGTGCTGCGTAACACGGGAATGAACCTCATTGGTTCTTGAGAAGCTCAAGCGTGCTGCGTAACACGAGAATGAACCTCATTGATTCCTGGTGAAGCTCAAACGTGCTGCGAAACACGAGAATGAACCTCATTGGTTCTTGCTGAAGCTCAAATGTGCTGCAAAACACGAGAATGAACCTCATTGGTTCTCGCTGAAGCTCAAATGTGCTGCGTAACACGAGAATGAACCTCATTGGTTCTTGAGAAGCTCAAACGTGCTGCGTAACACGAGAATATCCTCATTGGCTCTCGCAGAAGCTCAAACGTGCTGCGTAACACGAGAATGAACCTCATTGGTTCTCGCTGAAGCTCAAACGTGCTGCGTAACGAGAAATTAACCTCATTGGTTCTCGCTGAAGCTCAAACGTGCTGCGTAACACGAGAATGAACCTCATTGGTTCTCGCTGAAGCTCAAACGTGCTGCGTAACACGAGAATTAACCTCATTGGTTCTCGCTGAAGCTCAAACGTGCTGCGTAACACGAGAATGAACCTCATTGGTTCTTGAGAAGCTCAAGCGTGCTGCGTAACACGAGAATGAACCTCATTGGTTCTCACAGAAGCTCAAGCGTGCTGCGTAACACGAGAATGAACCTCATTGGTTCTCACAGAAGCTCAAGCGTGCTGCGTAACACGAGAATGAACCTCATTGGTTCTTGAGAAGCTCAAACGTGCTGCGTAACACGAGAATGAACCTCATTGGTTCTTGAGAAGCTCAAACGTGCAGCGTAACACGAGAATGAACCTCACTGGTTCTTGAGAAGCTCAAACGTGCTGCGTAACACGAGAATGAACCTCATTGGTTCTCGCTGAAGCTCAAGCGTGCTGCGTAACACGAGAATGAACCTCATTGGCTCTCACAGAAGCTCAAACGTGCTGCGTAACACGAGAATGAACCTCATTGGCTCTCACAGAAGCTCAAACGTGCTGCGTAACACGAGAATGAACCTCATTGGTTCTTGAGAAGCTCAAACGTGCTGCGTATCTTCGAGAATGAACCTCATTGGTTCTTGAGAAGCTCAAACGTGCTGCGTAACACGAGAATGAACCTCATTGGTTCTCACAGAAGCTCAAACGTGCTGCGTAACACGGGAATGAACCTCATTGGTTCTTGAGAAGCTCAAACGTGCTGCGTAACTCGAGAATGAACCTCATTGATTCCTGCTGAAGCTCAAACGTGCTGCGTAACTCGAGAATTAACCTCATTGGTTCTCACAGAAGCTCAAACGTGCTGCGTAACACGGGAATGAACCTCATTGGTTCTTGAGAAGCTCAAACGTGCTGCGTAACTCGAGAATGAACCTCATTGGTTCTTGAGAAGCTCAAGCGTGCTGCGTAACACGAGAATGAACCTCATTGATTCCTGCTGAAGCTCAAACGTGCTGCGAAACACGAGAATGAACCTCATTGGTTCTTGCTGAAGCTCAAATGTGCTGCGAAACACGAGAATGAACCTCATTGGTTCTCGCTGAAGCTCAAACGTGCTGCGTAACACGAGAATGAACCTCATTGGTTCTTGAGAAGCTCAAACGTGCTGCGTAACACGAGAATGAACCTCATTGGCTCTCACAGAAGCTCAAACGTGCTGCGTAACACGAGAATGAACCTCATTGGTTCTCGCTGAAGCTCAAACGTGCTGCGTAACACGAGAATGAACCTCATTGGCTCTCACAGAAGCTCAAACGTGCTGCGTAACACGAGAATGAACCTCATTGGTTCTTGAGAAGCTCAAACGTGCTGCGTAACTCGAGAATGAACCTCATTGGTTCTTGAGAAGCTCAAACGTGCTGCGTAACTCGAGAATGAACCTCATTGGTTCTTAAGAAGCTCAAACGTGCTGCGTAACACGAGAATGAACCTCATTGGTTCTCACAGAAGCTCAAACGTGCTGCGTAACAGGGGAATGAACCTCATTGGTTCTTGAGAAGCTCAAACGTGCTGCGTAACTCGAGAATGAACCTCATTGGTTCTTGAGAAGCTCAAGTGTGCTGCGTAACACGAGAATGAACCTCATTGATTCCTGCTGAAGCTCAAACGTGCTGCGAAACACGAGAATGAACCTCATTGGTTCTTGCTGAAGCTCAAATGTGCTGCGAAACACGAGAATGAACCTCATTGGTTCTCGCTGAAGCTCAAACGTGCTGCGTAACACGAGAATGAACCTCATTGGTTCTTGAGAAGCTCAAACGTGCTGCGTAACACGGGAATGAACCTCACTGGTTCTTGAGAAGCTCAAACGTGCTGCGTAACACGAGAATGAACCTCACTGGTTCTTGAGAAGCTCAAACGTGCTGCGTAACACGAGAATGAACCTCACTGGTTCTTGTGAGCTTAGCGCTTGGAGCAATTTAAAAATGTGTTGAGACACATACGAATACCAGATTTACAAACCTTACAGTCCAAAAAATGTGTCGATCATAAAAGTTTTTCTGGTCTTACATCCCACCCTGCTTTAAAAAGAGTGCAAGAATTTGCACTGAACTGAGTAATTATGGGCCTGCGTGTTATTTATTACTATCATTATATCAGCTCATATTTACTGCAGGAATAACTTATGAACGGTATCTGTCTACTTTTTTAGATAAAAGCTTTATTTCTTAGCCAGGGACCGCCTGCAGTTTCACAGACTTTGGTGAAGACGAGTTCATTGCCAACATCTACAGAATCTAAGGTTAATCCACACGATTAAAAAATTCATGTAAATTTAAGAGGCTTAAGAGTCGCACAGTAATAGAAATGTTGAGCTCCCTAATACCACAGAGTTGCACCTGAACCTTAAAAAAAAAAGCTTCTATCCCGGAGGCAATCATCAATCAGTCTTCAAAACACATTGTGAAAATGGGTAATGTAGATGCTTTGACATGTGCAAATTTGAAACATGCCACCCAGAGCTGCAATTTATCAACAGCGTGTCCTCACTTCACAGCCGAGCTGTCTCTGGAACATGGTTTTCAAAATAAAAGGGGGAAAAAAGTTGATAGGGCTTTTAACAAGATTTCATCCGAAGCGTCTGGTGAGGTCCAAATTAATGACACCAGCGTCAATAAATCAAGAATGCACACCAGCAGAATTTTTTCTACAACAATTGTTTGTACGGCAACACAAACAAAGCAGCAAGACAGCACACATGGTAATATTTAAGACCTCAGATGTAAGTCAGTCTAGATATTAATCCTAACGTGTTGAAATGCTTTCTGTCGGTTGATTGCGCCTTTCTAATAAAATGTGTGTAATGTTTTGATGAACCGCTTATTTTCTACTCCAGCTTTGCTTTACACAGCCACACGCGCAACTCTACACGATTACATGAAACACTTTCATGCTTGCTTTTGCATGTTATTCTGTGCTAAAATGCATCAGCACTCCATTCATAATGCTTTGCGAAGAATGTACGTGCATTGACCAATCTTTTCATGCTTACTTGTATGTTTCAGGCATATGGGAGTGTTCACAAGGGATGCATTCTTGATTTAAAACAGCTAGACAAAGGGCATCCAAATGTACACGTGCATGTATTCCAAACATGTTGCTAACACATTCATAAATGTGATTGGTCAACTGATTCAAAACCTGCATTGATTCATTGTACTTTGCGTCAAAATCAAAAATAACTTTATATTTTAACATCTTTTAACGCAATCTTATTCCTAAATAACAGCGATTCGACTCTATGTCTATTAAAGCTTTGAGAAGTCCGATCACAGCGAACATTCAGATCTGTGTTCTGATCCAGAGAGAGCCGTCGTCATGTAAAGATATGAAACAACATCTTTTCAACCACACAGTGTCATTACTTCTGTCTATTCTTTTCTATGAGTGAGTCATTGAATCATTCACTCAAGAGATTCATTCAAAAATGCTGATTCATCTAGTAATGAAACAAGAAGTCTTTATGAGTGAGTCATTGAATCATTCACTCAAGAGATTCGTTCAAAAATGTTGATTCATCCAGTAATGAAACAAGTGAAATCTTTATGAGTGAGTCATTGAATCATTCACTCAAGAGATTCGTTCAAAAACACTGATTCATCCAGTAATGAAACAAGTGAAGTCTTTATGAGTGAGTCATTGAATCATTCACTCAAGAGATTCGTTCAAAAACACTGATTCATCCAGTAATGAAACAAGTGAAGTCTTTATGAGTGAGTCATTGAATCATTCACTCAAGAGACACGTTCAAAAACGTTGATTCATCCAGTAATGAAACAAGTGAAGTCTTTATGAGCGAGTCATTGAATCATTCACTCAAGAGATTCGCTCAAAAACACTGATTCATCCAGTAATGAAACAAGTGAAATCTTTATGAGCGAGTCATTGAATCATTCACTCAAGAGATACGTTCAAAACCGTTGATTCATCCAGTAATGAAACAAGAAGTCTTTATGAGCGAGTCATTGAATCATTCACTCAAGAGATACGCTCAAAAACGTTGATTCATCCAGCAATGAAACAAGTGAAGTCTTTATGAGCGAGTCATTGAATCATTCACTCAAGAGATTCGCTCAAAAACACTGATTCATCCAGTAATGAAACAAGTGAAGTCTTTATGAGCGAGTCATTGAATCATTCACTCAAGAGATTCGTTCAAAAACACTGATTCATCAAGTAATGAAACAAGTGAAGTCTTTATGAGTGAGTCATTGAATCATTCGCTCAAGAGATTCGTTCAAAAACACTGATTCATCCAGTAATGAAACAAGTTAAGTCTTTATGAGTGAGTCATTGAATCATTCGCTCAAGAGATTCGTTCAAAAACAGATTCATCCAGTAATGAAACAAGTGACATCTTTCTGAGCGAGTCACTGAATCATTCGCTCAAGAGATTCGCTCAAAAACGTTGATTCATCCAGTAATGAAACAAGTGAAGTGTTTATGAGCGAGTCATTGAATCATTCACTCAAGAGATTCGCTCAAAAACACTGATTCATCCAGTAATGAAACAAGTGACGTCTTTATGAGCGAGTCATTGAATAATTCACTCAAGAGATTCATTCAAAAACACTGATTCATCCAGTAATGAAACAAGTGAAGTCTTTATGAGCGAGTCATTGAATCATTCGCTCAAGAGATTCGTTCAAAAACACTGATTCATCCAGTAATGAAACAAATTAAGTCTTTATGAGCGAGTCATTGAATCATTCGCTCAAGAGATTCGTTCAAAAACACTGATTCATCCAGTAATGAAACAAGTGACGTCTTTCTGAGCGAGTCACTGAATCATTCGCTCAAGAGATTCACTCAAAAATGCTGATTCATCCAGCAATGAAACAAGTGACGTCTTTATGAGCGAGTCACTGAATCATTCGCTCAAGAGATTCGCTCAAAAACGCTGATTCATCCAGTAATGAAACAAGTGACGTCTTTATGAGCGAGTCATTGAATCATTCACTCAAACAATTTTTGGGAAATTAACATTTTGTCAGAACTGGATATTTTCTTCAGTTGTCTATTCAGAATCGTGGGAGAATCGTGATCTCTATTTTAACCCTTTCATGCATGGTGTCCACATTTGGGGACAGTTCATTTAACTCCATGTAGGGTTCATTTATCGTGGTAATTTTCTCCAAACCACTTGAGGGCAGTGTCAGTAGATTGACAGCAATACTGTAACAGTGGTTGCTGTCTTGTATTCCAAATATTCATTGCTTGATGACATCATTAATCCAAGATGGCTGACAGCGATAGCCATGTGCCAAATACCCCAGACATAGCTGTGAAAAACTTTTATACAAGGAGGTCAATTGAGCTAAAAAATATTAGTATGTACAGTAAAGTATGATGAATATGTTAGCATTTTATAAAGTAGAATTTAGAGTAAAATGTAGTTTTTATACACCAAAAACTAACTGTCCACGCATGTGGACGTCATGCAACAGTGGAGTCAGATTGCATAAAGTCTGATTTCTGTAACCTGCTAGTGTATCTATTTATGCAAAGATGTTATGAGTGGTCTTATATTGTAATAAAACAGACATTTATCAAATATATCAACATAAATAACCATTCAAAATGACATATTACCGCATTAAATGGCAACTTTACACTTACATACAGAGACAAATGAGCATTTAGCCTTCCAAACAGGGACAGCACAGGTCAAGCACTCAGGACAGAATAATCGGGAATATCCCAGAGGACAGTGACAGCAGTGATGAGGAGTATGTGCCAGCAAAAACCAGCCCATATTGCCACTAGGTTTCCGCATATATGTAACTACTGTCATAGTTCCTGCAATATGTGTTTTATTGTTGTTATATTGTAATATTAATGTTTTTAATAACTGAGCTGATATACATAGCATAACATGCCATAATAAAAACACAATGGTCCATACTGTCATCTGTGGCTTTATGTCCCATTTTACACCTTTGTTGCATGCTGTCCACATACATGGACAGTTAAATAATTTTTAAATAAAACAGAATTTTGTAAAAATGAAAATGAATTTCAATTTTAGCGTCATATTAAAGTAATAAAAAGAATCTTAAAAAAAAATCTAGATAATGTTTTCCATAATTCATGCATGAATTAAACAGAAAAAAACATGTTTCTCAGTATATCCAGAATCGTGCGGCTCTGCTGGACACATCTCCGAATGAAAACTGCATGCAGTTCCCAGAAGTATCCATCAGTCTTGTTAGTCAATTCTTGAAGAGCACCCAGCAAAACAGCATTTCACAAAGCTAAATTAAATTACACAGGCGCTATCAAAGCTGAAATTAAACTTTCTGTCCGTTTCTGAATATGAAATATGAAAAAAACTACCAAGATGCATTCCTCTGATGCATCCACAAAGCAATGAAATACTATCAGCACAGAGGAGCAAAGAGCATATGTGGCGCAGTGCTGGCAAAACATGCGCTCCATCCCTAGAAAGAGGGAGCAAAGTCATAAAAAGCTGGGAAGCTCTGGGAAATCAGTCAAAAAGAAAGATGCAATTAAGGGTCCCGCCGTGATCTTGGGATCTGGCCATACTGGGTCTGGTCTTGTGAAAGCATTGGGAAATCAAAGGCCCCATAAATTTCAATGGATGACACGCAGTACAAAACAATAAATATTTTTCACAACAAAGTGTGTCCTGGAGAGTCTGCGAGGGTATATATGCCAAATTTATGCATGGAAGCCAAAATGGTATGGAATTAAGCCGCTTGCACATATTTCATTTGGGGCTTTTCCAAGATCTGTCGAGATATTTTCCACAACAAGACTTTTACTGTGCAGTAATTCACATTTACATTTTACACCTTTGACCTACTTGAGCATGAGATGAAAAGCATAATATTATTAAGAAAAAGGCTCATTTAGGGGCCATTTCATGAGTTTTCATATTCCTACACTGAACACATGCAGTGAGGTTGAGTTATCTTTGCTTAATAAATATTAGAATATGAGATTAAACTTCTAATTGCAATTTCTTTGATCCAACTGCGAAAATATGTTTGCGATAAAAAACAAAACAATCCAGGTTTAATTACTAAATAAAAACAAAAGAAATATTACTATAAGAAAAATAATATAATACACCGGTTAGGCCTAACATTATGACCTAATATTGTGTTGGTCCCCCTGACCCGTCGAGGCATGGACTCCACTAGACCCCTGAAGGTGTGCTGTGGTATCTGGCACCAAGATGTTAGCAGCAGATCATTTAAGTCCTGTAAGTTGTGAGGTGGGGCCTCCATGGATAGGACTTGTTTGTTCAGCACATCCCACAGATGCTCGATTGGATTGAGATCTGGGGAATTTGGAGGCCAAGTCAACACCTCAAACTCGTTGTTGTGCTCCTCAAACCATTTCTGAAGCATTTGTGCTTTGTGTCAGGAGCATTATCCTGCTGGAAGAGCCACAGCCACCAGGGAATACCGTTTCCATGAAAGGCTGTTCATGGTCTCAACAATGCTTAGGTAGGTGGTACGTGTCAAAGTAACATCCACATGGATGGCAGGACCCAAGGTTTCCCAGCAGAACATTGCCCAAAGCATCACACTGCCTCCGCCGGCTTGCCTTCTTCCCATAGTGCATCCTGGTGCCATGTGTTCCCCAGGTAAGCCACACACACGCACACTGCCATCCACGTGATGTAAAAGAACACGTGATTCATCAGACCAGGCCACCTTCTTCCATTGCTCCGTGGTCCAGTTCTGATGCTCACGTGCCACTGTTGGTGCTTTCGGCGGTGGACAGGGGTCAGCATGGGCACCCTGACTGGTCAGCGGCTATGCCGCCCCATACGCAAACAAACTGAGATGCTCTGTGTATTCTGACACCTTTCTATCAGAACCAGCATTAACTTCTTGAGCAGTTTGAGCTCCAGTAGCTCGTCTATTTGATCGGACCACACGGGTCAGCCTTCGCTCCCCACGTGCATCAATGAGCCTTGGCCGCCCATGACCCTGTGGCCGGTTCACCACTGTTCCTTCCTTGGAGCACTTTTGATAGATCCTGACCACTGCAGACCGGGAACACCCCACAAGAGCTGCAGTTTTGGAGATGCTCTGACCCAGTCGTCTAGCCATCACAATCTGGCCCTTGTCAAACTCGCTCAAATCCTTACGCTTGCCCATTTTTCCTGCTTCTAACACATCAACTTTGAGGACAAAATGTTCACTTGCTGCCTAATATATCCCACCCACTAACAGGAGCCGTGATGAAGAGATCATCAGTTATTCACTGTTAGTCAGTGGTCATAATGTTATGCCTGATTGGTGTAAATATTGTATAATATTATAATAAATTATAATATTAATAAATATATATTATATTATAAATAATATAATAATTTTATAATACAGCTATAAAATTACAATAGTTATGCTTATGGCTGTCTTAATTTCTTAATTTTTGTTAAAACCATCACGTTTTTTTTTTTTTTAAGGAAACCCGCAGGGATCCTCAAAGCTTCTCTTTTGTTGATTGTTCTCATCAAAAGTATGGGAAGATGGTTGGCACATGTTACGTTCACGAATGCAAATTAAAGAGACTCAAACAGCAGCATTTCCTGTGAATTGAGCCACTCTGAGCCGCTGCATACACCGGAGGATCATGTGTAAATGAACACAGTGTTGAGCTTCACTCTGAAACATGCAGCGCATATACAGTATATATTTAATTAAACTGCAGCCTTTGCAATTTGGTAATTGGCCATATTGGTTGTTTTTGATTATTCATGCAGCCTCAATAGAAAAATTTACTGTCTGTCTTTCCTGACACAAATAAATAAATAAATAAATAAATAAATAAATAAATAAATAAATGTTTATAGTTTTAGTCATAGGCTGTCTGCATATTAACAGGTAACATAGCAGTTTTACTGTAAAATAAGTTTTCTGTAAAATATAAATATTATTATTATTATTATATTGTTATATTTATTCTTAAATACTCTATTTTTATTTTTAATAATGAAAATATTATTGTAATAGTAATATTTCTTATTTTGTTAAATATTTTTATTTATCATAATAATAATCATAATATTTATTATTAGTCATATTAATATATAAACACAAAATGTTATATACACACACTTTTCATTTGTAAAAATAAAAAAATCGCAATTTTAACCAGAATAATCACAATTAGATATTTTCCACAAATCGTGCAGCCCTAAGTCAAACCAAAATGTATTCAGACGCCTTCAACATTTTCTCACATTATTACAGTTCAGTCAGGTCCACTTAAGTCAAAAACACCATAGACAAACTTTTAGTCAACTTTTTATTTTTTATATTTTGCTAAATTTACATTTGGTGATATGGCTCTGTTCTAAATTCCCCATCCTCTTCGTGAGCTCCATGAAAAGCCAAGACAGGGAACAGCAGCTCCCATTTTTTAAACTGGGAGGGCAGTGTAAATCCCCCATTGAGAACAGAGCATGCCTCAATGACAACAGAATGACACTGATTAAGTTAAACACAGTTTAAGGAGGAGCTGGGGAGGAGGTGGGTCACAAAGCAGCGTGCAGCGGAAGCAGCAAGCGGACAGACTGAACTGAAGCTACGCTTAAGTAAGGCGTCCTGTTTGAGAGATGCCAGTTGAGTGCATAGGAATCAGATCAGATTTTTCCAGTCAGATGATAGCGGAGCTTGACTATGTGGCCTGCCTAAACTAACGCAGAATGCTTGATTTTATTCGCTATAGAATATGACAAGAGCTCAGAGTAAAGCCAGGTACACACTGTGCGATTTTGGCCACGATTTGGCCGTCTGAGACAAATTTTGCAAATCCTAAAAGATTCCTCTGATCCTAGGCTAAAATCTGAAGTCTTTGATCGTTAGTTTGACATGTTCACCAGCAGCCGATTAATGACTGCTGCGATCAAATTTGACCTCAGACGAAATTCTGGCAGTGTCAGAAGATTTGGTGCACAGTCCTGCAGTGTGACTTCTCCTACGATGAGTTCTTGCGTGCATCCGTTTTAGCGCGCATTGACCATCTGACATTAACGTCGACTGAGAGCTTACAGTGTGACATGGCTTACAGCGGGGATCATGTTCGTACAGTCGGACAAGAAACAATCGTAAAGGACTATTATAAATCGCACAGTGTACCCCGGCTTTAAACTGTGTCGGAACAAACTCATCTTGATAATGTCAGATAACTTTGATAGAAAGGGATGTAATGGATTGCAATCAACCAATCAGCTGTTAAGTTTATTAGATAATACCAATTTAGGTCGACCAATGACCAAGCAACACTTCATTTAGTTCAGTCTGTGGTGTCAAAGGTCACGTTAGCAATTAAAGAACAAACACTTCAGCAAAACCTGCTCAGCTCAAAGTGCCTGGATCATTTTGCTCCCACATTTGTATCAGTTTTACTGGTAGTCACTGTATGAAGAGTTTTTGGGTATAATATGTCACAGTTGACTTTATTTTGCGATCCTCACCTCAGAAATGAACTATTATATTATATAGCATTATATCTGTGTCTGAATCATCTTTGGTTTGACTGTATATAGTTATCGTTCTTGGTGTGAACCGGCTTTAATTATAGCTGTCTATACATTAAATCAATCTCTTTAGTATTCAATTAGCTAATCAGAATTTAATCTGAATGATCTAAATGCTAATCCCAGATCTTCCGGGAAGAGGCCATCAGATTTCTCGGATCCTTGTAATCCAGGCATTCTGTAATTCGTAGCTGGTGAAAGAGCTACACGTCAAAAGAGTAAAAACGGTACATGACTGATTGTTGACAACCCCTTTAAAGAAAGATTATACCTGTGTTTTCTTGTTAGGTGAGGAAGACGGCACAAGACTTTACAGATGCGCTTTCCCGGCGCACATCAGCCCCGGAGCCTTTCAAATGTTGTAAATCGTCCTATAAATACTGAGGTGGATTTTGGCCCAGGAACTTTAAAACACGTTACACCCCTGAAACCTCTTAATAGATGACTGTCTGACCTCACATAACCCGAGGAGCAGCGCAGACGCGTTCTGCAGCGCGGGGTGAATTTAGGTCGTTCTGTGTCAAAATAAAAACGCTGCTTGGTTCCTAGCGTCAGCTCTTTGATATTACGTAATCAACCTTGACTGAGGACAGCTTCACAGCCACTGGTGGAGCAGAAACCCTGTTGCGAGCGCATCTGAAGAGAAAGGAGGGATGGGGGTTTTGTGCACCAGATCTGAGCGCGGGAGGATCCTTTGCCAGAACGCTGCCTGTGTAAACAGTATAAGAAAGAAAAAAGCAACTGCACAAAAGGAAAAGGCCCTGATGGGACTGTAACGTGTGTGCAACGCTGTCCTAGATTGCTCTCTGGCGCCGCAGGGGTTCAGAATCTCACTCAAATCGTCAGGAAGTGCCACGGCAGTCACGACTTTCTGCTTTGAGAAGTAAATGTAATGTTAATAGCATTCGGCTGATGCTTTTATCTAAAGTGACTCAATGAGCATTGACCATTTCATTTTGTGTGATTTTATCTAAGTCAAGCATCACGATTACTATTGCACATCGTTAACGTCACTGTGATTTGAACAAACGCTCACAGACGTACAGTGAAGGAAACCGGACCATATCCAGAGAGAGAAAACTTCCACATAGAAACACACACCTAAACATCATAGCAACTGCATAGCAACGCACAAAGAAATGCTTAAACAACGCTCACATTTTCTTCAGAAAATTGAAGAATTAAAAAATGTATTATATTGCAGCCGTTACTCATTCTGTTACTCAGCTGTATCCTTTGATCAGTTTTTATTTTTATGTTAATGCTTATTGCTAGAAAATAACAACAACAAAAACACACATAAATCAGAACACAAACACATTTTAAACTGTATTCAGACGTGATTGTAGAGCGCACGATAAAATGAGAATCACATTTTTTGTTTTTGCTTAAAATAGCAAAATAATAAAATAAAAATGATTCAATGACTCACTCGTGAAGGCTTCACTTGTTTCATTACTGGATGAATCTGCATTTTTAACGAAATTCAAGATTAAAGTCATTAAATTTCAAGAATAAAATCTAAATAAAATGATGAGAATAAAGTCATTAAATTTCAAGAATAAAGTCAGGAATAAAGTCATTAAATTTCAAGAATAAAGTCAGGAATAAAGGAATAAAGTCAGAATAAAGTCATTAAATTTCAAGAATAAAGTCAGAATAAAGTCAGGAATAAAGTCATTACATTTCAAGAATAAAGTCAGGAATAAAGTCAGGAATAAAGTCAGGAATAAAGTCATTACATTTCAAGAATAAAGTCAGGAATAAAGTCATTACATTTCAAGAATAAAGTCAGGAATAAAGTCAGGAATAAAGTCATTACATTTCAAGAATAAAGTCAGGAATAAAGTCACTACATTTCAAGAATAAAGTCAGGAATAAAGTCATTACATTTCAAGAATAAAGTCAGGAATAAAGTCACTACATTTCAAGAATAAAGTCAGGAATAAAGTCAGGAATAAAGTCATTACATTTCAAGAATAAAGTCAGGAATAAAGTCAGGAATAAAGTCATTACATTTCAAAGAATAAAGTCAGGAATAAAGTCACTACATTTCAAGAATAAAGTCAGGAATAAAGTCAGGAATAAAGTCATTACATTTCAAGAATAAAGTCAGGAATAAAGTCATTACATTTCAAGAATAAAGTCAGGAATAAAGTCACTACATTTCAAGAATAAAGTCAGGAATAAAGTCAGGAATAAAGGCATTACATTTCAAGAATAAAGTCAGGAATAAAGTCAGGAATAAAGTCAGAATAAAGTCAGGAATAAAGTCACTTACATTTCAAGAATAAAGTCAGGAATAAAGTCATTACATTTCAAGAATAAAGTCAGGAATAAAGTCAGGAATAAAGTCATTACATTTCAAGAATAAAGTCAGGAATAAAGTCATTAAATCATTACATTTCAAGAATAAAGTCAGGAATAAAGTCACTACATTTCAAGAATAAAGTCAGGAATAAAGTCATTACATTTCAAGAATAAAGTCAGGAATAAAGTCAGGAATAAAGTCATTACATTTCAAGAATAAAGTCAGGAATAAAGTCAGGAATAAAGTCATTACATTTCAAGAATAAAGTCAGGAATAAAGTCAGGAATAAAGTCAGGAATAAAGTCACTACATTTCAAGAATAAAGTCAGGAATAAAGTCACTACATTTCAAGAATAAAGTCAGGAATAAAGTCAGGAATAAATAAAGTCATTAAAGTCATTACATTTCAAGAATAAAGTCAGGAATAAAGTCATTACATTTCAAGAATAAAGTCAGGAATAAAGTCAGGAATAAAGTCATTACATTTCAAGAATAAAGTCAGTAAAGTCAGAATAAAGTCACTACATTTCAAGAATAAAGTCAGGAATAAAGTCACTACATTTCAAAGAATAAAGTCAGGAATAAAGTCAGGAATAAAGTCAACATTTCAAGAATAAAGTCAGGAATAAAGTCATTTCAAGAATAAAGTCAGGAATAAAGTCAGGAATAAAGTCATTACATTTCAAGAATAAAGTCAGGAATAAAGTCACTACATTTCAAGAATAAAGTCAGGAATAAAGTCATAATTTCAGAATAAAGTCAGGAATAAAGTCATCAGGAATACATTTCAAGAATAAAGTCAGGAATAAAGTCATTACATTTCAAGAATAAAGTCAGGAATAAAGTCACTACATTTCAAGAATAAAGTCAGGAATAAAGTCAGGAATAAAGTCATTACATTTCAAGAATAAAGTCAGGAATAAAGTCAGGACATTTCAAGAATTAAATTCAAGAATAAAGTCAGGAATAAAGTCACTACATTTCAAGAATAAAGTCAGGAATAAAGTCATTACATTTCAAGAATAAAGTCAGGAATAAAGTCAGGAATAAAGTCATTACATTTCAAGAATAAAGTCAGGAATAAAGTCATTACATTTCACAAAGTCAGGAATAAAGTCAGGAATAAAGTCAAAAGTCAGGAATAAAGTCAAGAATAAAGTCAGGAATAAAGTCAGGAATAAAGTCATACATTTCAGGAATAAAGTCAGGAATAAAGTCAAAGTCATTACATTTCAAGAATAAAGTCAGGAATAAAGTCAGGAATAAAGTCATTACATTTCAAGAATAAAGTCAGGAATAAAGTCATTACATTTCAAGAATAAAGTCAGGAATAAAGTCAGGAATAAAGTCACACATTTCAAGAATAAAGTCAGGAATAAAGTCAGGAATAAAGTCACATTTCAAGAATAAAGTCAGGAATAAAGTCAGGAATAAAGTCATTACATTTCAAGAATAAAGTCAGGAATAAAGTCAGGAATAAAGTCATTACATTTCAAGAATAAAGTCAAGAATAAAGTCAGGAATAAAGTCATTACATTTCAAGAATAAAGTCAGGAATAAAGTCACTAAAGTCAGGAATAAAGTCATTACATTTCAAGAATAAAGTCAGGAATAAAGTCAGGAATAAAGTCATTACATTTCAAGAATAAAGTCAGGAATAAAGTCAGGAATAAAGTCATTACATTTCAAGAATAAAGTCAGGAATAATAAAGTCACATTTCACAATTCAAGAATAAAGTCAGGAATAAAGTCAGGAATAAAGTCATTACATTTCAAGAATAAAGTCAGAAAAGTCATTACATTTCAGGAATAAAGTCAGGAATAAAGTCATTACATTTCAAGAATAAAGTCAGGAATAAAGTCAGGAATAAAGTCACTACATTTCAAGAATAAAGTCAGGAATAAAGTCATTACATTTCAAGAATAAAGTCAGGAATAAAGTCAGGAATAAAGTCATTACATTTCAAGAATAAAGTCAGGAATAAAGTCATTACATTTCAAGAATAAAGTCAGGAATAAAGTCAGGAATAAAGTCACATTACATTTCAAGAATAAAGTCAGGAATAAAGTCACTACAGGAATAAAGTCAGGAATAAAGTCACTACATTTCAAGAATAAAGTCAGGAATAAAGTCATTACATTTCAAGAATAAAGTCAGGAATAAAGTCATTTCAAGAATAAAGTCAGAATAAAGTCATTACATTTCAGAATAAAGTCAGTCAGAATAAAGTCAGAATAAAGTCATTACATTTCAAGAATAAAAGTCAGGAATAAAGTCAGGAATAAAGTCACTACATTTCAAGAATAAAGTCAGGAATAAAGTCAGGAATAAAGTCAACATTTCAAGAATAAAGTCAGGAATAAAGTCATTACATTTCAAGAATAAAGTCAGGAATAAAGTCATTACATTTCAAGAATAAAGTCAGGAATAAAGTCAGGAATAAAGTCATTACATTTCAAGAATAAAGTCAGGAATAAAGTAAAGTCAAGACATTTCAAGAATAAAGTCAGGAATAAAGTCACTACATTTCAAGAATAAAGTCAGGAATAAAGTCAGGAATACATTTCAAGAATAATAAAGTCAGGAATAAAGTCATTACATTTCAAATAAAGTCAGGAATAAAGTCATTACATTTCAAGAATAAAGTCAGGAATAAAGTCATTACATTTCAAGAATAAAGTCAGGAATAAAGTCATTACATTTCAAGAATAAAGTCAGGAATAAAGTCAGGAATAAAGTCATTACATTTCAAGAATAAAGTCAGGAATAAAGTCATTACATTTCAAGAATAAAGTCAGGAATAAAGTCAGGAATAAAGTCATTACATTTCAAGAATAAAGTCAGGAATAAAGTCAGTCATTACATTTCAAGAATAAATAAAGTCAGGAATAAAGTCATTACATTTCAAGAATAAAGTCAGGAATAAAGTCAGGACATTTCAAGAATTACATTCAAGAGAATAAAGTCAGGAATAAAGTCATTACATTTCAAGAATAAAGTCAGGAATAAAGTCATTACATTTCAAGAATAAAGTCAGGAATAAAGTCATTTCAAGATTAAAGTCAAGAATAAAGTCAGGAATAAAGTCATTACATTTCAAGAATAAAGTCAGGAATAAAGTCAGGAATAAAGTCATTACATTTCAAGAATAAAGTCAGGAATAAAGTCATTACATTTCAAGAATAAAGTCAGGAATAAAGTCAGGAATAAAGTCATTACATTTCAAGAATAAAGTCAGGAATAAAGTCATTACATTTCAAGAATAAAGTCAGGAATAAAGTCAGGAATAAAGTCATTACATTTCAAGAATAAAGTCAGGAATAAAGTCAGACATTTCAAGAATAAAGTCAGTCATTCATTACATTTCAAGAATAAAGTCAGGAATAAAGTCATTACATTTCAAGAATAAAGTCAGGAATAAAGTCATTACATTTCAAAAGAGGAATAAAGTCAGGAATAAAGTCATTACATTTCAAGAATAAAGTCAGGAATAAAGTCAGGACAAAGAATAAAGTCAGGAATAAAGTCAGGAATAAAGTCATTTCAAGAATAAAGTCAGGAATAAAGTCATTACATTTCAAGAATAAAGTCAGGAATAAAGTCAGTAAAGTCACACATTTCAAGAATAAAGTCAGGAATAAAGTCAGGAATAAAGTCATTACATTTCAAGAATAAAGTCAGGAATAAAGTCAGGAATACAGTCATTACATTTCAAGAATAAAGTCAGGAATAAAGTCATTACATTTCAAGAATAAAGTCAGGTCAGGAATAAAGTCATTACATTTCAAGAATAAAGTCAGGAATAAAGTCACTACATTTCAAGAATAAAGTCAGGAATAAAGTCATTACATTTCAAGAATAAAGTCAGGAATAAAGTCACTACATTTCAAGAATAAAGTCAGGAATAAGGGAATAAAGTCATTACATTTCAAGAATAAAGTCAGAATAAAGTCAGGAATAAAGTCATTACATTTCAAGAATAAAGTCAGGAATAAAGTCAGAAAGAATAAAGTCATTACATTTCAAGAATAAAGTCAGGAATAAAGTCACTACATTTCAAGAATAAAGTCAGGAATAAAGTCAGGAATAAAGTCATTACATTTCAAGAATAAAGTCAGGAATAAAGTCAGGAATAAAGTCATTACATTTCAAGAATAAAGTCAGGAATAAAGTCAGGAATAAAGTCATAAAGTCAGGAATAAAGAATAAAGTCAAGAATAAAGTCAGGAATAAAGTCATTACATTTCAAGAATAAAGTCAGGAATAAAGTCAGGAATTTCAAGAATAAAGTCAGGAATAAAGTCAGGAATAAAGTCAAGAATATTTCAAGAATAAAGTCAGGAATAAAGTCATTACATTTCAAGAATAAAGTCAGGAATAAAGTCATTACATTTCAAGAAATAAAGTCAGAACAAAGTCAGAATAAAGTCAGTAGGATTTCAAGAATAAAGTCAGGAATAAAGTCAGGAATAAAGTCATTACATTTCAAGAATAAAGTCAGGAATAAAGTCAACATTCAAGAATAAAGTCAGGAATAAAGTCATTACATTTCAAGAATAAAGTCAGGAATAAAGTCAGGAATAAAGTCATTACATTTCAAGAATAAAGTCAGGAATAAAGTCATTACATTTCAAGAATAAAGTCAGGAATAAAGTCAGGAATTCAAGAATAAAGTCAAGTCAGGAATAAAGTCATTACATTTCAAGAATAAAGTCAGGAATAAAGTCATTACATTTCAAGAATAAAGTCAGGAATAAAGTCAGGACATTTCAAGAATAAAGTCAGGAATAAAGTCATTACATTTCAAGAATAAAGTCAGGAATAAAGTCAGGAATAGGAATAAAGTCAGGAATAAAGTCAGGAATAAAGTCATTTCAAGAATAAAGTCAGGAATAAAGTCATTACATTTCAAGAATAAAATAAAGTCAGGAATAAAGTCACTTACATTTCAAGAATAAAGTCAGGAATAAAGTCAGGAATAAAGTCAGGAATAAAGTCACATTTCAAGAATAAAGTCAGGAATAAAGTCAGGAATAAAGTCATTACATTTCAAGAATAAAGTCAGGAATAAAGTCATTACATTTCAAGAATAAAGTCAGGAATAAAGTCAATAAAGTCATTACATTTCAAGAATAAAGTCAGGAATAAAGTCATTACATTTCAAGAATAAAGTCAGGAATAAAGTCATTACATTTCAAGAATAAAGTCAGGAATAAAGTCAGTCATTACATTTCAAGAATAAAGTCAGGAATAAAGTCAGGAATAAAGTCATTACATTTCAAGAATAAAGTCAGGAATAAAGTCATTACATTTCAAGAATAAAGTCAGGAATAAAGTCAGGAATAAAGTCATTATAAAGTCAAGAATAAAGTCAGGAATAAAGTCATTACATTTCAAGAATAAAGTCAGGAATAAAGTCATTACATTTCAAGAATAAAGTCAGAATAAAGTCAAGTCAAGAATAAAGTCAGGAATAAATTAAAGTCAGAAATAAAGTCAGGAATAAAGTCATTACATTTCAAGAATAAAGTCAGAATAAAGTCATTACATTTCAAGAATAAAGTCAGGAATAAAGTCAGGAATAAAGTCATTACATTTCAAGAATAAAGTCAGGAATAAAGTCATTACATTTCAAGAATAAAGTCAGGAATAAAGTCAGGAATAAAGTCATTACATCAAGAATAAAGTCAGGAATAAAGTCATTACATCAAGAATAAAGAATAAAGTCAGGAATAAAGAATACATCAAGAATAAAGTCAGGAATAAAGTCATTACATTTCAAGAATAAAGTCAGGAATAAAGTCAGGAATAAAGTCATTACATTTCAAGAATAAAGTCAGGAATAAAGTAAATTCAAGAATAAAGTCAGGAATAAAGTCATTACATTTCAAGAATAAAGTCAGGAATAAAGTCAGGAATAAAGTCATTACATTTCAAGAATAAAGTCAGGAATAAAGTCATTACATTTCAAGAATAAAGTCAGGAATAAAGTCACTACATTTCAAGAATAAAGTCAGGAATAAAGTCATTACATTTCAAGAATAAAGTCAGGAATAAAGTCAGGAATAAAGTCATTACATTTCAAGAATAAAGTCAGGAATAAAGTCAGGAATAAAGTCATTACATTTCAAGAATAAAGTCAGGAATAAAGTCATTACATTTCAAGAATAAAGTCAGGAATAAAGTCATTACATTTCAAGAATAAAGTCAGGAATAAAGTCATTACATTTCAAGAATAAAGTCAGGAATAAAGTCAGGAATAAAGTCATTACATTTCAAGAATAAAGTCAGGAATAAAGTCAGAATAAAAGTCAGGAATAAAGTCAAGAATAAAGTCAGGAATAAAGTCATTACATTTCAAGAATAAAGTCAGGAATAAAGTCAGGAATAAAGTCATTACATTTCAAGAATAAAGTCAGGAATAAAGTCAGGAATAAAGTCATTACATTTCAAGAATAAAGTCAGGAATAAAGTCAGAATAAAGTCATTACATTTCAAGAATAAAGTCAGGAATAAAGTCAGAATAAAGTCATTAATAAAGTCAAGAATAAAGTCAGGAATAAAGTCATAAAGTCACATTTCAAGAATAAAGTCAGGAATAAAGTCAGGAATAAAGTCATTACATTTCAAGAATAAAGTCAGGAATAAAGTCATTACATTTCAAGAATAAAGTCAGGAATAAAGTCACATTACATTTCAAGAATAAAGTCAGGAATAAAGTCATTACATTTCAAGAATAAAGTCAGGAATAAAGTCATTACATTTCAAGAATAAAGTCAGGAATAAAGTCATTACATTTCAAGAATAAAGTCAGGAATAAAGTCAGGAATAAAGTCATTACATTTCAAGAATAAAGTCAGGAATAAAGTCAAATAAAGTCAGGAATAAAGTCATTACATTTCAAGAATAAAGTCAGGAATAAAGTCAGGAATAAAGTCAAGAATAAAGTCAGGAATAAAGTCAGGAATAAAGTCATTACATTTCAAGAAGGAATAAAGTCAGGAATAAAGTCATTACATTTCAAGAATAAAGTCAGGAATAAGAATAAAGTCAGGAATAAAGTCATTACATTTCAAGAATAAAGTCAAGAATAAAGTCAGGAATAAAGTCATTACATTTCAAGAATAAAGTCAGGAATAAAGTCATTACATTTCAAGATTTCAGGAATAAAGTCATTACATTTCAAGAATAAAGTCAGGAATAAAGTCATTACATTTCAAGAATAAAGTCAGGAATAAAGTCAGGACATTTCAAGAATAAAAGTCAGGAATAAAGTCAAAGTCATTACATTTCAAGAATAAAGTCAGGAATAAAGTCATTACATTTCAAGAATAAAGTCAGAATAAAGTCATTACAATTCAGAAATAAAGTCAAGAATAAAGTCAGAGAATAAAGTCAGGAATAAAGTCATTACAAAATTCAAGAATAAAGTCAGGAATAAAGTCAGAATAAAGTCAGGAATAGGAAAGTCATTACATTTCAAGAATAAAGTCAGGAATAAAGTCATTACATTTCAAGAATAAAGTCAGGAATAAAGTCACTACATTTCAAGAATAAAGTCAGGAATAAAGTCAGGACATTTCACAGAATTTAAAGTCAGGAATAAAGTCAGGAATAAAGTCACTACATTTCAAGAATAAAGTCAGGAATAAAGTCATTACATTTCAAGAATAAAGTCAGGAATAAAGTCATATTTCAAGAATAAAGTCAGGAATAAAGTCACACATTTCAAGAATAAAGTCAGGAATAAAGTCATTACATTTCAAGAATAAAGTCAGGAATAAAGTCAGGAATAAAGTCATTACATTTCAAGAATAAAGTCAGGAATAAAGTCATTACATTTCAAGAATAAAGTCAGGAATAAAGTCATTACATTTCAAGAATAAAGTCAGGAATAAAGTCATTACATTTCAAGAATAAAGTCAGGAATAAAGTCATTACATTTCAAGAATAAAGTCAGGAATAAAGTCATTACATTTCAAGAATAAAGTCAGAATAAAGTCAGGAATAAAGTCATTACATTTCAAGAATAAAGTCAGGAATAAAGTCAGTCATTACATTTCAAGAATAAAGTCAGGAATAAAGTCATTACATTTCAAGAATAAAGTCAGGAATAAAGTCATTAAAGTCATTTTTCAAGAATAAAGTCAGGAATAAAGTCATTACATTTCAAGAATAAAGTCAGGAATAAAGTCATTTCAAGAATAAAGTCAGGAATAAAGTCATTACATTTCAAGAATAAAGTCAGGAATAAAGTCATTACATTTCAAGAATAAAGTCAGGAATAAAGTCATTACATTTCAAGAATAAAGTCAGGAATAAAGTCAGGAATAAAGTCACTACATTTCAAGAATAAAGTCAGGAATAAAGTCACTACATTTCAAGAATAAAGTCAGGAATAAAGTCATTACATTTCAAGAATAAAGTCAGGAATAAAGTCAGGAATAAAGTCAGAATAAAGTCAGGAATAAAGTCATTACATTTCAAGAATAAAGTCAGGAATCAGTCAGAATAAAGTCATTAAAGTCATTTCAAGAATAAAGTCAGGAATAAAGTCACTACATTTCAAGAATAAAGTCAGGAATAAAGTCATTACATTTCAAGAATAAAGTCAGAATAAAGTCAGGAATAAAGTCACTACATTTCAAGAATAAAGTCAGGAATAAAGTCATTACATTTCAAGAATAAAGTCAGGAATAAAGTCAGAATAAAGTCAAATAAAGTCATTACATTTCAAGAATAAAGTCAGGAATAAAGTCATTACATTTCAAGAATAAAGTCAGGAATAAAGTCATTACATTTCAAGAATAAAGTCAGAAATAAAGTCAAGTCACATTTCAAGAATAAAGTCAGGAATAAAGTCACTACATTTCAAGAATAAAGTCAGAATAAAGTCATTACATTTCAAGAATAAAGTCAGGAATAAAGTCAACATTTCAAGAATAAAGTCAGGAATAAAGTCATTACATTTCAAGAATAAAGTCAGGAATAAAGTCAGGAATAAAGTCATTACATTTCAAGAATAAAGTCAGGAATAAAGTCAGGAATAAAGTCATACATTCAAGAATAAAATCAAGTCACTACATTTCAAGAATAAAGTCAGGAATAAAGTCACTACATTTCAAGAATAAAGTCAGGAATAAAGTCAACATAAAGTAAAGTCAGGAATAAAGTCATTACATTTCAAGAATAAAGTCAGGAATAAAGTCATTACATTTCAAGAATAAAGTCAGGAATAAAGTCATTACATTTCAAGAATAAAGTCAGGAATAAAGTCAGGAATAATTTCAAGAATAAAGTCAGGAATAAAGTCAGGAATAAAGTCAGGAATACATTTCAAGAATAAAGTCAGGAATAAAGTCATTACATTTCAAGAATAAAGTCAGGAATAAAGTCAGGAATAAAGTCATTACATTTCAAGAATCAGGAATAAAGTCATTACATAAATAAAGTCAGGAATAAAGTCATTACATTTCAAGAATAAAGTCAGGAATAAAGTCAGGAATAAAGTCATTACATTTCAAGAATAAAGTCAGGAATAAAGTCACTACATTTCAAGAATAAAGAAATAAAGTCAGAATAAAGTCAGGAATAAAGTCAAGAATACATTTCAAGAATAAAGTCAGGAATAAAGTCATTACATTTCAAGAATAAAGTCAGGAATAAAGTCATTACATTTCAAGAATAAAGTCAGGAATAAAGTCAGGAATAAAGTCACTACATTTCAAGAATAAAGTCAGGAATAAAGTCATTACATTTCAAATAATAAAGTCAGGAATAAAGTCAGGAACAAAGTCATTACATTTCAAGAATAAAGTCAGGAATAAAGTCAGGAATAAAGTCATTACATTTCAAGAATAAAGTCAGGAATAAAGTCATTACATTTCAAGAATAAAGTCAGGAATAAAGTCAGGAATAAAGTCACACTACATTTCAAGAATAAAGTCAGAATAAAGTCAGGATTTCAAGAAAGTCAAAGTCAGGAATAAAGTCATTACATTTCAAGAATAAAGTCAGAATAAAGTCAGAATAAAGTCACTACATTTCAAGAATAAAGTCAGGAATAAAGTCATTACATTTCAAGAATAAAGTCAGGTCAATAAAGTCATTAAAGAATAAAGTCAGGAATAAAGTCACTACATTTCAAGAATAAAGTCAGGAATAAAGTCATTACATTTCAAGAATAAAGTCAGGAATAAAGTCATAAAGTACATTTCAAGAATAAAGTCAGGAATAAAGTCATTACATTTCAAGAATAAAGTCAGTAAAGTCAGGAATAAAGTCATTACATTTCAAGAATAAAGTCAGGAATAAAGTCAGGAATAAAGTCACATTTCAAGAATAAAGTCAGAATAAAGTCAGGAATAAAGTCATTACATTCAAGAATAAAGTCAGGAATAAAGTCATTACATTTCAAGAATCAAAGTCAGGAATAAAGTCACTACATTTCAAGAATAAAGAGGAATAAAGTCAGGAATAAAGTCAGGAATAAAGTCACTACATTTCAAGAATAAAGTCAGGAATAAAGTCATTACATTTCAAGTCAATACATTTCAAGAATAAAGTCAGGAATAAAGTCATTACATTTCAAGAATAAAGTCAGGAATAAAGTCATTACATTTCAAGAATAAAGTCAGGAATAAAGTCAAAATAAAGTCAGGAATAAAGTCATTACATTTCAAGAATAAAGTCAGGAATAAAGTCATTACATTTCAAGAATAAAGTCAGGAATAAAGTCATTACATTTCAAGAATAAAGTCAGGAATAAAGTCAGGAATAAAGTCATTACATTTCAAGAATAAAGAAATAAAGTCAGGAATAAAGTCAAGTCAAATAAAGTCATACATCAAGAATAAAGTCAGGAATAAAGTCAGAATAAAGTCAGGAATAAAGTCATTACATTTCAAGAATAAAGTCAGGAATAAAGTCAGGAATAAAGTCATACATTCAAGAATAAAGTCAGGAATAAAGTCATTACATTTCAAGAATAAAGTCAGGAATAAAGTCATTACATTTCAAGAATAAAGTCAGGAATAAAGTCAGAATAAAGTCATTACATTTCAAGAATAAAGTCAGGAATAAAGTCATTACATTTCAAGAATAAAGTCAGGAATAAAGTCAGAATAAAGTCAGGAATAAATTTCAAGAATAAAGTTCAGAATAAAGTCAGGAATAAAGTCACTACATTTCAAGAATAAAGTCAGGAATAAAGTCATTACATTTCAAGAATAAAGTCAGGAATAAAGTCATTACATTTCAAGAATAAAGTCAGGAATAAAGTCAGGAATAAAGTCATTACATTTCAAGAATAAAGTCAGGAATAAAGTCATTACATTTCAAGAATAAAGTCAGGAATAAAGTCACTACATTTCAAGAATAAAGTCAGGAATAAAGTCATAAAGTACATTTCAAGAATAAAGTCAGGAATAAAGTCATAAAGTCAGGAATAAAGTCATTACATTTCAAGAATAAAGTCAGGAATAAAGTCACTACATTTCAAGAATAAAGTCAGGAATAAAGTCATTACATTTCAAGAATAAAGTCAGGAATAAAGTCACTACATTTCAAGAATAAAGTCAGGAATAAAGTCATTACATTTCAAGAATAAAGTCAGGAATAAAGTCACTACATTTCAAGAATAAAGTCAGGAATAAAGTCATTACATTTCAAGAATAAAGTCAGGAATAAAGTCAGGAATAAAGTCATTACATTTCAAGAATAAAGTCAGGAATAAAGTCAGGAATAGTCATAAAGTCATTACATTTCAAGAATAAAGTCAGGAATAAAGTCAGGAATAAAGTCATTACATTTCAAGAATAAAGTCAGGAATAAAGTCACTACATTTCAAGAATAAAGTCAGGAATAAAGTCATTACATTTCAAGAATAAAGTCAGGAATAAAGTCAGGAATAAAGTCACACATTTCAAGAATAAAGTCAGGAATAAAGTCATTTTCAAGAATCAAGTCAGAATAAAGTCAGAATAAAGTCAGGAATAAAGTCAGGAATACATTTCAAGAATAAAGTCAAATAAAGTCAGGAATAAAGTCACTACATTTCAAGAATAAAGTCAGGAATAAAGTCACTACATTTCAAGAATAAAGTCAGGAATAAAGTCACTACATTTCAAGAATAAAGAATAAAGTCAGAATAAAGTCAGAATAAAATAAAGTCATTACATTTCAAGAATAAAGTCAGGAATAAAGTCAGAATAAAGTCATTACATTTCAAGAATAAAGTCAGGAATAAAGTCACTACATTTCAAGAATAAAGTCAGGAATAAAGTCAGGAATAAAGTCACTACATTTCAAGAATAAAGTCAGGAATAAAGTCACTACATTTCAAGAATAAAGTCAGGAATAAAGTCAACAGTCAAGAATAAAGTCAGGAATAAAGTCATTACATTTCAAGAATAAAGTCAGGAATAAAGTCATTACATTTCAAGAATAAAGTCAGGAATAAAGTCAGGAATAAAGTCATTACATTTCAAGAATAAAGTCAGGAATAAAGTCATTACATTTCAAGAATAAAGTCAGGAATAAAGTCAGGAATAAAGTCACTACATTTCAAGAATAAAGTCAGGAATAAAGTCATTACATTTCAAGAATAAAGTCAGGAATAAAGTCACTACATTTCAAGAATAAAGTCAGGAATAAAGTCAGGAATAAAGTCACTACATTTCAAGAATAAAGTCAGGAATAAAGTCAGAATAAAGTCAGGAATAAAGTCACTACATTTCAAGAATAAAGTCAGGAATAAAGTCATTACATTTCAAGAATAAAGTCAGGAATAAAGTCACTATAAAGGAATAAAGTCATTACATTTCAAGAATAAAGTCAGGAATAAAGTCATTACATTTCAAGAATAAAGTCAGGAATAAAGTCATTACATTTCAAGAATAAAGTCAGGAATAAAGTCAGGAATAAAAAGAATAAAGTCAGGAATAAAGTCAATTTCAAGAATAAAGAATAAAGTCAGAATAAAGTCAGGAATAAAGTCATTACATTTCAAGAATAAAGTCAGGAATAAAGTCACTACATTTCAAGAATAAAGTCAAGAATAAAGTCAGGAATAAAGTCAGAAATAAAGTCAGGAATACATTTCAAGAATAAAGTCAGGAATAAAGTCAGGAATAAAGTCATTACATTTCAAGAATAAAGTCAGGAATAAAGTCATTACATTTCAAGAATAAAGTCAGGAATAAAGTCAGGACATAAGAATAAAGTCAGGAATAATAAAGTCAGGAATAAAGTCAGTCAGAATAAAGTCAGGAATAAAGTCATTACATTTCAAGAATAAAGTCAGGAATAAAGTCAGGACATTTCAAGAATAAAGTCAGGAATAAAGTCATTACATTTCAAGAATAAAGTCAGGAATAAAGTCAGGAATAAAGTCACTACATTTCAAGAATAAAGTCAGGAATAAAGTCACTACATTTCAAGAATAAAGTCAGGAATAAAGTCAGGAATAAAGTCATTACATTTCAAGAATAAAGTCAGGAATAAAGTCAACATTTCAAGAATAAAGTCAGGAATAAAGTCATTTCAAGAATAAAGTCAGGAATAAAGTCAGGAATAAAGTCACATTTCAAGAATAAAGTCAGGAATAAAGTCATTACATTTCAAGAATAAAGTCAGGAATAAAGTCATTACATTTCAAGAATAAAGTCAGGAATAAAGTCACTACATTTCAAGAATAAAGTCAGGAATAAAGTCACTACATTTCAAGAATAAAGTCAGGAATAAAGTCATTACATTTCAAGAATAAAGTCAGGAATAAAGTCAGGAATAAAGTCATTACATTTCAAGAATAAAGTCAGGAATAAAGTCATTACATTTCAAGAATAAAGTCAGGAATAAAGTCAGTCACTACATTTCAAGAATAAAGTCAGGAATAAAGTCACTACATTTCAAGAATAAAGTCAGGAATAAAGTCATTACATTTCAAGAATAAAGTCAGAATAAAGTCAGGAATAAAGTCAGGAATAAAGTCATTACATTTCAAGAATAAAGTCAGGAATAAAGTCAGGAATAAAGTCATTACATTTCAAGAATAAAGTCAGGAATAAAGTCAGGATAAAGTCATTACATTTCAAGAATAAAGTCAGGAATAAAGTCATTACATTTCAAGAATAAAGTCAGGAATAAAGTCATTACATTTCAAGAATAAAGTCAGGAATAAAGTCAGGAATAAAGTCATTACATTTCAAGAATAAAGTCAGGAATAAAGTCATTACATTTCAAGAATAAAGTCAGGAATAAAGTCAGGAATAAAGTCATTACATTTCAAGAATAAAGTCAGGAATAAAGTCAGGACATTTCAAGAATAAAGTCAAGAATAAAGTCAGAATAAAGTCATTACATTTCAAGAATAAAGTCAGAAAAAGTCAGTAAGTCAGAATAAAGTCACTACATTTCAAGAATAAAGTCAGGAATAAAGTCATTACATTTCAAGAATAAAGTCAGAATAAAGTCATTACATTTCAAGAATAAAGTCAGAATAAAGTCACATTTCAAGAATAAATAAAGTCAGGAATAAAGTCAGGAATAAAGTCATTACATTTCAAGAATAAAGTCAGGAATAAAGTCAGGAATTTCAAAGTCATTACATTTCAAGAATAAAGTCAGGAATAAAGTCAGGAATAAAGTCATTACATTTCAAGAATAAAGTCAAGAATAAAGTCAGGAATAAAGTCACTACATTTCAAGAATAAAGGAATAAAGTCATTACATTTCAAGAATAAAGTCAGGAATAAAGTCATTACATTTCAAGAATAAAGTCAGGAATAAAGTCAGGAATAAAGTCATTACATTTCAAGAATAAAGTCAGGAATAAAGTCAGAATAAAGTCATTACATTTCAAGAATAAAGTCAGGAATAAAGTCAGGAATACATTTCAAGAATAAAGTCAGGAATAAAGTCAATAAAGTCAAGAATAAAGTCAGGAATAAAGTCACATTTCAAGAATAAAGTCAGGAATAAAGTCACTACATTTCAAGAATAAAGTCAGGAATAAAGTCATTACATTTCAAGAATAAAGTCAGGAATAAAGTCAGAATAAAGTCAGAATAAAGTCAGGAATAAAGTCACTACATTTCAAGAATAAAGTCAGGAATAAAGTCAGGAATAAAGTCATTACATTTCAAGAATAAAGTCAGGAATAAAGTCAGAAATAAAGTCAGGAATAAAGTCATTTCAAGAATAAAGTCAGGAATAAAGTCAGGAATAAAGTCATTAAATTCAAGAATAAAGTCAGGAATAAAGTCATTACATTTCAAGAATAAAGTCAGGAATAAAGTCACTACATTTCAAGAATAAAGTCAGGAATAAAGTCACTACATTTCAAGAATAAAGTCAGGAATAAAGTCATTACATTTCAAGAATAAAGTCAGGAATAAAGTCAACATTTCAAGAATAAAGTCAGGAATAAAGTCACTACAAAGTCAAGAATAAAGTCAGGAATAAAGTCACTACATTCAAGAATAAAGTCAGGAATAAAGTCACTACATTTCATACATTTCAAGAATAAAGTCAGTCAGGAATAAAGTCAATAAAGTCATTACATTTCAAGAATAAAGTCAGGAATAAAGTCAGGAATAAAGTCATTACATTTCAAGAATAAAGTCAGGAATAAAGTCATTACATTTCAAGAATAAAGTCAGGAATAAAGTCAGGAATAAAGTCATTTTCAAGAATAAAGTCAGGAATAAAGTCAAGTCTACATTTCAATTAAAGTCAAGAATAAAGTCAGGAATAAAGTCACTACATTTCAAGAATAAAGTCAGGAATAAAGTCACTACATTTCAAGAATAAAGTCAGGAATAAAGTCAGGAATAAAGTCACTACATTTCAAGAATAAAGTCAGGAATAAAGTCACTACATTTCAAGAATAAAGTCAGGAATAAAGTCAGGACATTTCAAGAATAAAGTCAGGAATAAAGTCAGGAATAAAGTCATTACATTTCAAGAATAAAGTCAGGAATAAAGTCATTACATTTCAAGAATAAAGTCAGGAATAAAGTCAAAGTCAGGAATAAAGTCAGGAATAAAGTCATTACATTTCAAGAATAAAGTCAGGAATAAAGTCATTACATTTCAAGAATAAAGTCAGGAATAAAGTCATTACATTTCAAGAATAAAGTCAGGAATAAAGTCACTACATTTCAAGAATAAAGTCAGGAATAAAGTCACTCATTTCAAGAATAAAGAAGGAATAAGTCAGAATAAAGTCACTACATTTCAAGAATAAAGTCAGGAATAAAGTCATTACATTTCAAGAATAAAGTCAGGAATAAAGTCACTACATTTCAAGAATAAAGTCAGGAATAAAGTCAGGAATAAAGTCACTACATTTCAAGAATAAAGTCAGGAATAAAGTCATTACATTTCAAGAATAAAGTCAGGAATAAAGTCATAACAGTCAGGAATAAAGTCAGGAATAAAGTCATTACATTTCAAGAATAAAGTCAGGAATAAAGTCACTACATTTCAAGAATAAAGTCAGGAATAAAGTCATTACATTTCAAGAATAAAGTCAGGAATAAAGTCACTACATTTCAAGAATAAAGTCAGGAATAAAGTCAGAATAAAGTCAGGAATAAAGTCACTACATTTCAAGAATAAAGTCAGGAATAAAGTCACTACAGGAATAAAGTCAGGAATAAAGTCAACATTTCAAGAATAAAGTCAGGAATAAAGTCATTACATTTCAAGAATAAAGTCAGGAATAAAGTCAGGAATAAAGTCAGGAATAAAGTCATTACATTTCAAGAATAAAGAATAAAGTCAGGAATAAAGTCAGGAATAAAGTCACTACATTTCAAGAATAAAGTCAGGAATAAAGTCAGAATAAAGTCAGGAATACATTTCAAGAATAAAGTCAAGAAAGTCAGAATAAAGTCATTACATTAAAGTCAAGAATAAAGTCAGGAATAAAGTCAGGAATAAAGTCACTACATTTCAAGAATAAAGTCAGGAATAAAGTCAGGAATATTTCAAGAATAAAGTCAGGAATAAAGTCAGGAATAAAGTCACTACATTTCAAGAATAAAGTCAGGAATAAAGTCAGGAATAAAGTCACTACATTTCAAGAATAAAGTCAGGAATAAAGTCACTACATTTCAAGAATAAAGAATAAAGTCAGGAATAAAGTCACTACATTTCAAGAATAAAGTCAGGAATAAAGTCACTACATTTCAAGAATAAAGTCAGGAATAAAGTCAGGAATAAAGTAAAGAATAAAGTCAGGAATAAAGTCACACATTTCAAGAATAAAGTCAGGAATAAAGTCACTACATTTCAAGAATAAAGTCAGGAATAAAGTCACTACATTTCAAGAATAAAGTCAGGAATAAAGTCAGGAATAAAGTCACTACATTTCAAGAATAAAGTCAGGAATAAAGTCATTTCAAGAATAAAGTCAGAATAAAGTCAGGAATAAAGTCACTACATTTCAAGAATAAAGTCAGTCAGAATAAAGTCACTACATTTCAAGAATAAAGTCAGGAATAAAGTCAGGAATATTTCAAGTCAATAAATTCAAGAATAAAGTCAGGAATAAAGTCACTACATTTCAAGAATAAAGTCAGGAATAAAGTCACTACATTTCAAGAATAAAGTCAGGAATAAAGTCATTACATCAAGAATAAATTTCAAGAATAAAGTCAGGAATAAAGTCACTACATTTCAAGAATAAAGTCAGGAATAAAGTAAAGTCATTTCAAGAATAAAGTCAAGAATAAGTCAGGAATAAAGTCAGAATAAAGTCACTACATTTCAAGAATAAAGTCAGGAATAAAGTCAGGAATAAAGTCACTACATTTCAAGAATAAAGTCAGGAATAAAGTCATTACATTTCAAGAATAAAGTCAGGAATAAAGTCACTACATTTCAAGAATAAAGTCAGGAATAAAGTCATTACATTTCAAGAATAAAGTCAGGAATAAAGTCATTACATTTCAAGAATAAAGTCAGGAATAAAGTCATTACATTTCAAGAATAAAGTCAGGAATAAAGTCATTACATTTCAAGAATAAAGTCAGGAATAAAGTCAGAATAAAGTCACTACATTTCAAGAATAAAGTCAGGAATAAAGTCATTACATTTCAAGAATAAAGTCAGGAATAAAGTCAAGAATAAAGTCAATAAAGTCAGACATTTCAAGAATAAAGTCAGGAATAAAGTCATTACATTTCAAGAATAAAGTCAGGAATAAAGTCACTACATTTCAAGAATAAAGTCAGGAATAAAGTCAGGAATAAAGTCACTACATTTCAAGAATAAAGTCAGGAATAAAGTCACTACATTTCAAGAATAAAGTCAGGAATAAAGTCAGGAATAAAGTCACTACATTTCAAGAATAAAGTCAGAATAAAGTCACTACATTTCAAGAATAAAGTCAGGAATAAAGTCAGGAATAAAGTCATTACATTTCAGAATAAAGTCAGGAATAAAGTTATTACATTTCAAGAATAAAGTCAGGAATAAAGTCAGGAATAAAGTCACTACATTTCAAGAATAAAGTCAGGAATAAAGTCAGAATAAAGTCAGGAATAAAGTCATTACATTTCAAGAATAAAGTCAGGAATAAAGTCAGGAATAAAGTCACTACATTTCAAGAATAAAGTCAGGAATAAAGTCAGGAATAAAGTCACTACATTTCAAGAATAAAGTCAGGAATAAAGTCAGAATAAAGTCACTACATTTCAAGAATAAAGTCAGGAATAAAGTCATTACATTTCAAGAATAAAGTCAGGAATAAAGTTATTACATTTCAAGAATAAAGTCAGGAATAAAGTCAGGAATAAAGTCACTACATTTCAAGAATAAAGTCAGGAATAAAGTCAGGAATAAAGTCAGGAATAAAGTCATTACATTTCAAGAATAAAGTCAGGAATAAAGTCATTACATTTCAAGAATAAAGTCAGGAATAAAGTCAGGAATAAAGGCATTAAATTTCGAGAATAAAGTCTAAAAACAATGATGAGAATAAACATTCGATCAGTGTAATGTTCATACTGATAGAGGACATGACAGAGTTGGATCATATTTTAGGCTATCTTTCAATAACAAAGAAATAATATCAGATTTAGTTCATTATAACCGAATAATAATACGAACTTTAAAAAGAAATTTGCAAACGGCAGGGTCTTTTAGAAGAAAAAGAACAGTCCAAGTTATGTTGAAATGTATTATTTTTAAAAATTAGAATTTTCTTTACATTCTCAACTGAAGCACTGAGCAAAAATAAAAACCCTTTTCTTGAGAATGACCCTCAAACATTGTGGAGCCAGAAATAGTATGTTAATGTCAGTCATTCTGGTCCCGAGGTGCTGTAACACACACTTATCTGCACCTGTTCATGACAACATAATAAGATATGATAAAAGACCGTCGTCCTTCCGTCAAAGGGCTGTAAGAAAGGTGCCCTGGGGTGAGCATTTGATAATGGCCGTGCTTTCGCTTGAAGATATAGGGCTAGATATTATTACACATTCCCAGCGGTTCAGAACTCAGCAGTTTAATGATTTAGAGAGCAGGCGTGATGTTATCTGCTGCTCTTGAATGAGTTTGAGAGTATGCATGCGTGTTGATGGTGAACTCCGATGCCCCCGGCTGTCCCAGATTGACTCCTGAAACTTTCCCCATCCCCACTAAAGCACTTCTGGACTTTGCTTTACATAGACAAACAGGATTCTTTCCCTTCTGTTTAACTCGGGCCACCTGAGGGACTACGTGGCCTTTCGTTTAAAAAAAGCTGTTGACCAGCGTTACGGTCATGCCTGACCATCGCTTTCCGATTAACTTATGTACTGTAGCACAAACGGATATGTGCTTATTGATGACTGAATGATTGATCACATCACAACATGTCGAAATGTGCGTTCAAATTTGTGTGTAAATTAAACTAATTTACCAATAACAGTTTAGCTCAGGGTTCCCACGGGTCCTTGAAATCCCTGAAAGTTTGTGAATCTGAAAAACACATTTCAAGGCCCTGGAAAGTTTTTGAAAATAAACATACATAGACACAGGCAAGGCCGTAACCATGTGTTAGATTATTTAAAGGAATTCAATTATTAAAGGATTAAAAGCGATTTAAGGAAATAAAGAAAAAGAAATAAGAACGGTAAAAGTTCCACTTCTATAGTAGTTATGAAGTAAAATGTTTGCAATGTATTTTTATTCAAATTAACTGAATCAATAGGCAGCTTTTCCAATGGCTCACAAGCACAAGCTCACTATCCATGCTCGTGTCAGGGGCGTGGTGAGCTCGCGCCAGGGGCGTGGTGAGCTTGTGCCAGGGGCGTGGTGAGCTCGTGTCAGGGGTGTGGTGAGCTTGTGCCAGGGGCGTGGGTGTGGTGAGCTTGTGTCAGGGGTGTGGTGAGCTTGTGCCAGGGGCGAGGGTGTGGTGAGCTTGTGTCAGGGGCGTGGTGAGCTCGCGTCAGGGGCGTGGATAGTGAGCTCATGCCAGAGGCGTGGTGAGCTCGTGCCAGGGGCGTGGATAGTGAGCTCATGCCAGGGGCGTGGATAGTGAGCTCATGCCAGGGGCGTGGATTTAGGAATAAAGCCATTTCTAATTATTCGAGGGACTTGTCCCCCTCAATGTCTATGGTGGTTATCTCTGTCATATGGACAAAAGTAAATGCAAAAAAAAAGCTTGTGCTTGACACATGAAAACTGTAACAATGTATCGTACAAGCAAACATGATGTAGCCTTGCTCTCACTTGAGTGTGTCCCCACATTAGGTCATTGAATTTAAAGGGGACCTGGAAAGACCTTGAATTTGAAGTTAACCACGGTGTGGGAGCCCTGGTTCTTCTAAAACTTGTATCGTTTTAGTGGTCATTCACACAATGGAGCATGAACGAAGTGGTCTAAAGAAGATGCTGTTAAACTAAAAGTAGCTGAAATATAGTGTTAATTGAAGTCTTAAAGGAACAGTTCACTCTGAAATGAAAATTGAGTAATTTACTCACCCTGGTGTTGTAGTAATGCTGATGCCCTTCTTTCTTTTATGAACCACAAAAGGAGAATAAAATAAAAAATGTCCTGTCCACCCATATAATGGCAGTGAATAGTAGGGATGCACGATATATCAGCCACCATATCGGTATCGGACAATACATATGAATTTTTAATGTTATCATTATTGACCCAATATGAAAATAAAGTCAATATATTAAAGGGTTAGTTCACCCAAAAAATGAAACTTAGCCTATGATTTAATCAACCTCAAGTAATCCTAGGTGTATATGAGTTATATTAAAAATGTCCTGGCTAATGCAAGCTTTATAATGGCAGTGAATTGTAGTGTCATTTTTCCATCATATATTTTTCCATCATGTAGTGTCATTTTCCATCATCCATCCATCATAAAAGTACATCTATCATCATAAAGGTGCATCTATCATCATAAAGGTGCATCTATCTATCATTAAAGTGCATCCATCCATCATAAAAGTGCATCCATCCTTCATAAAAGTGCATCTATCCATCATAAAAATGCATCTATCATCATAAAAGTGCATCTATCATCATAAAAGTGCATCTATCCATCATAAAAGTGCATCTATCATCATAAAAGTGCATCTATCCATAGTAAAAGTGCATCTATCCATCATAAAACTGCATCTATCCATCATAAAACTGCATCTAAAATAACTAGCTTCCGGCGGTCAGCGGTATGCAAGTCGAGAAATTTTAAAGAAAAATGGTGGAGGATTTCGATATAAGAGAAGAGCAGCTTGAGTTTGTTGCCCAGCTGTATCCACGAGAGGCGTCAGGGGTTACTCTTTCACTGTAAGTTGCATAACATCGGTTAATGGAAATCATTTTTTTTTATCGACATTTAGAAAATATTGCAAAAGTTTTGCGCAAATCTGTAATGGAAATGCGGCTATTGACCCTTATTCCTAAAACATTTTTTTTTCCTGTCTGTTGACAGTATTTTCTGATTTATGAGAAAAAGAGAAATCCAAAATGTGTAAAAACATTTACTAACAAAATCAAACCACCTGGCTTTATCCAATGCTCAGATTTCTGTTCTGGAGGTGCATATTTAATGAGATAATGCCTTGTTTACACTTAACATTTCAGAAAGAACTTTTTTTTTTGCAATTCTTAATGCAATCACTCAACTGAGGAAGTGCGGCAATTCCAGAGAGGAATGCATGTACAAACATCAACAAGCAACTTTGCTACGTTTTGGAACTGAGATCGCAACTTGATGTACCCTCAAAACATTTCGTAACTGTGTTGAAACTGTGTCAGCACACGTACATTTAGTATTTAACGAACTCAACAACAATAACAACTGACTTGGTCGTATCTTAGTGATATCAGAGTGAGATAAGGCTCACAGAGGGTCACATGTTCAAAGATCCCACAACCACATAACATAATACAACAACATAAAAACAGCACGTCCCTCCAAACTCACATGACGCACAGTCGGGATTGCTCAACGTGCATGCGAGCTGATGCTGGGAGAGCTCGTCGTTCATTAAGGCTGACGTTTTTGGCTGCATTTCAAGAGGGAACTCCGATGGCATGGCTGGGCTCGATGCCCACAGGGAAACACTAGCGCTCACTTTCATCTCACAGGATCACACACTCACTTTCAGATAAAGGCATGGCGCTTATGGCTGACCTGATTCTCAATTAAAATCACAGACACAAAACATACAGCATTAACGGCTCTTGAGGAATCAAATGCTTTTTGATGCTCTTCAGTCCAAAACTGAAACTAAACTTTGTGGCATAGCAAAGAGGAAGTTGTTATTAGAGTAAAAGAGATTTAACTAACAGTAAAGTGAGACATCAGATGTTTCTGTGGCACATTTTAGATTGTGTAACAAGCCAGACACAACATGAAACATGTTTTGAAGAGATAATAAATTATAACTGGGGCATTTACAGTGAATTCAAAAACCAATAATGGTCCTATAATGCACCTTTTTACAAGATGTAAAATATAGCCCTGTTTCCACCGAAAATTACCCGGAACAATTTGTCCCAGGAACTTTTTTTCCCCCAGACCTGCTGCTGTCTGCGTTTCCATCGCGGTCTAAAGTACCGTGAAGATTAGTCCGGTGACGTAGGAGTGCACGTGACTTTCCAGAGCCCACTGGATTTCGTCCTCCGCATATACATTTAATAAAGCCTGAACCTAGTTGTGGGTACACGTCGTATTTTTTAAACTTCATTGTTGATTCGAAGAGCAAACGACTCTTACAACAAGCACCGCAATTGACTTTTAGGTTGAAATAAAATGCTGCGTGAGCTCAACCAATCAGCACGTTCAGTGCCCAAGTACCACCCACTAAAGTTCATGAACTTTGAAAAAGTACTACTTCGCAAGCAGGGCCGTTTTGAGGGGGACATTTTTACCTAGAACTTCATTTAGACCCCAGTTCCTGCGGTCGAAACACACCAAGTACCACCCCAAAGTCCCTAGTTCCCGGGGGAAAGTTCCTGCAGTGGAACCACAGCTTAAGTCTCTGATGTCCCCAGAGTGTGTATGTGAAATTTCAGCTCAAAACACCTCACAGATCATTTTCTATAGCATTTTAAAATTGTCACTTTTTGAGAGCGAGCAAAAACGTGCCATTTTTGTGTGTGTCCCTTTAAATGCTAATGAGCTGATGCTCCCACCCCCTTTCAGGAAGAGGGCGGAGCTTCAAGTGCTCATGTTAGCAGCTCTGATTACCTCACGCAGACACACACTGAAAACTACAGAAACTGTTTAGCCTTTTGGGCCCTATTTTAACGTCTGAGCTCACGGCACAGGTGCACTTAAGGCGTGTCCGAATCCACTTCTGCTAGTTTAACGACAAATAAAATTGTCAGCACGTCTGGCTCATGGTCCAAAAGGTTTGTCCCTCGTCTCTTAATGAGTCATGGGTGTGTTTTGGGCTTAACGTGCAATAAACCAATCAGAGTATCATCTCCCTTTCCCTTTAAAAGCCAGTTGTGCTCGCACCATGATATTTAAACACCGTTGAGCTGGACGTGAACATGAGAACTGCGTCGAGCTGAAACTAGCAGAACACACTTGCGTTGCGCCTGGCGTCACATTCCTCTGGGTGTATGATAGGACCCTTTTATGATCAAACCGGAGTCGGACAATGATGGAGGGACTCCAGAAGAAGAGACAACATGTAGAATGAGACAGGACGTTTCTGAAACTCAAAGCTCTTCACGGCATCCCGTCAAAATAAAAGTCCTGTTTAACTTGAAGAAATTGTGACAGAAATGTACACTCACCTAAAGAATTATTAGGAACACCATACTAATACTGTGTTTGACCCCCTTTCGCCTTCAGAACTGCCTTAATTCTACGTGGCATTGATTCAACAAGGTGCTGAAAGCATTCTTTAGAAATGTTGGCCCATATTGATATGGGATAGCATCTTGCAGTTGATGGAGATTTGTGGGATGCACATCCAGGGCACGAAGCTCCCGTTCCACCACATCCCAAAGATGCTCTATTGGGTTGAGATCTGGTGACTGTGGGGGCCATTTTAGTACAGTGAACTCATTGTCATGTTCAAGAAACCAATTTGAAATGATTTGAGCTTTGTGACATGGTGCATTATCCTGCTGGAAGTAGCCATCAGAGAATGGGTACATGGTGGTCATAAAGGGATGGACATGGTCAGAAACAATGCTCAGGTAGGCCGTGGCATTTAAACGATGCCCAATTGGCACTAAGGGGCCTAAAGTGTGCCAAGAAAACATCCCCCACACCATTACACCACCACCACCAGCCTGCACAGTGGTAACAAGGCATGATGGGTCCATGTTCTCATTCTGTTTACGCCAAATTCTGACTCTACCATCTGAATGTCTCAACAGAAATCGAGACATTTTTCCAGTCTTCAACGGTCCAATTTTGGTGAGCTTGTGCGAATTGTAGCCTCTTTTTGCTATTTGTAGTGGAGATGAGTGGTACCCGGTGGGGTCTTCTGCTGTTGTAGCCCATCCGCCTCAAGGTTGTGCGTGTTGTGGCTTCACAAATGCTTTGCTGCATACCTCGGTTGTAACGAGTGGTTATTTCAGTCAAAGTTGCTGTTCTATCAGCTTGAATCAGTCGGCCCATTCTCCTCTGACCTCTAGCATCAACAAGGCATTTTCGCCCACAGGACTGCCGCATACTGGATGTTTTTCCCTTTTCACACCATTCTTTGTAAACCCTAGAAATGGGTTCCCATTCTAACATTCAGTTTGGAGTTCAGGAGATTGTCTTGACCAGGACCACACCCCTAAATGCATTGAAGCAACTGCCATGTGATTGGTTGATTAGATAATTACATTCATGAGAAATTGAACAGGTGTTCCTAATAATCCTTTAGGTGAGTGTATATCACTGTTGTACAGTAGAAATGAGCTACGTCTCAATGTAATAATACTACTAATACTAATAATGATAATAAATCATTATTATAAAAACTTTAATAAATAAATATGTTTAAAACTTTATTTTTTAAGGGATAATCACAATCTTCCATGTTTTAATTTTAACAGTAAAGTTGTGCAGCACTTTGTTTGACAAAAAGTTTATTTAATTAAAAAATTTTTTATAAAAAAATACATTTTGTTGTTTTTATGAATTACATTAATTAATTAGACATGCTTTTGATGATTAAAATTGAATTAAAACGTAATAATTTAATTATTAATTAAAATGGAGTCCAGAAAACATAAAACAGAAGTTGGTAAAAAATTAATAAAATAAACTGTACATTTAAATTAATTAAATTTTTTTTTTTTTTTTTTTGATTACTAACATTTTATTTAACCATTAAAATGGAGTCAAAAAAAAAGTGAAATTTTTTGAATATTTGGAATTATTTTGGAATTTGGAAAAAATTAAATGGAATTTAGGGAGAAAACTAAATCATATTTCATTCATGAATCATGACAGTATCTTTTCAAGTCCTACACTGTAAAAAAAAAAAAAAAATCAAATAAAACAATAACACAAATATTATTGAAGTACGTTTTACAAGAACATTCTGTTTTTCAACACTCTTTGTACTTAACAATTTCACGCTCATCTCAATGCGTTACTTGCCATTTCTTTGTAATTGCAAAATTTACTAGTAATATCAATATAAAAATTGTAGTAAATCCTACACCTAGAACTAGTGCTCTAAATCTCCATATCCATCAAATAAGATACAAAATACCATGATCTTTAATAGTATCCTTCAACTATCAATTAGTTTAGCTTTAAACGTTAATGTGCAGTATAGATTATTGCATCCTCTACTTAACCGCCTTTCTAGAAATCCTACTAGAAAAGTAGACCACTCAAAAGTAGGTCTGCATGTCGTCTTCTTGGTAGCCGATGCTCAAAGTGTACCGTGTCAGCCGTTAACGGACGTACCCTCAAGCGACCGCCGGTCCTCTCTAGGTCAAACCCGCGAGCTGCTCCTCATTCACACACCACGACCAGGAGTTGTTCAGGAGTGTGTCCTGAGCGTACTAGAGAAGTGGACTTCCTTACTGAGAACTAGTTAATCCTGAGCATTACCCTCAGTGCTATTTTTAGAGACGTTGAAAGGTTTGGTTATGTTTAACGGTCTGATTAAGTGCGAGTTGTCAAAACACGTACAGATCCTTCCAAAGGTTATCTAACGTAAGGAAAACCCATTGGAATTGTTTAACTTGCTGTGCATTTGGCCCATATTCCGTTTTAGGCTCCACTCTAAAATGCTCTTTCCAGGAATAGGGATTAGATAGCATGCCTCTTATTGGCTATGATCTTAAACTGAGCACTGTACAACTTTATTAAGGTTGCTTTACAAGGGCAAGAGAAGCGGAATAGCTCCGAGGGGAGCATTTACACGCCAGACACTGAAGACTGCATGTACAAACTGGAGAAGAAATGAGTTTGAAAACAAAACTAAATGCAAACATTTGTAACAAATGTCCTCTAAGGCTAATGACTGTAATACTGAGGGTTGGCGATGTGAAAGAACTTCATACTATTAAACTTAAGTGTCAAACATACACTGCAAAAAATGCTTTTCTTATGAAAATTACCTTTGCATCAAATTACAAAAACTGAACTGCAACATTGTGAAAACACTATTCTTTTGCTATTCGAGCAAATGTGAACACAAAATATATATTAATGTAGTCTCTTATTCACCGCTGTAGAAGTTTCCCCAACTATGACGACTTGGGTCAACTAAGGTCCATCATCATTTATAATTTATTGATTTAAACTGTCCTGCTGTAAAACTATGTGACATTTTTAACCGTTTTTGTGCACCTATAGCTTCAAACATTTGTTTTCATGTCGTTGGACAAGATGCTACAGAAAATAAAATGATTTAAAGGATTACTTCACTTTAGAATAAAATATTTCTGATAGTTTCCTCGCCCCATCTCATCCCAGATGTTCATGTCTGTCTGTCTTCAGCCAAAAAGAAATGAAGTTTGAGGAAAACATTCCAGGATTTTCCTCCACATAATGGACTTCAATGGGAACCAACAGCTGAAGGTCCAAATCAATGCAGTTTCAGAGGAAGCGCTTCAGAGGCTCTGCACGATCCCAGAGGAATAGGGTCTGATCCAGACAAACCATCCGACATTTTCAACACAAATAAACGTTTATAGACTTTAACCTCAAATGCTCGACTTCGTGTTGTTCTTCTTCACGGCGTATGACGTCATCACGTTGGAAAGGTCACATGACGCAGGTGGAAGTGCCGACCCAGTGTTAAAACGAACGTGCAAAGACTAAATCAAACGGCCTTTACACAAATAAAGGTCAAACAACGATGACATGAGATGAGTTTTTCAGCACTGGACGTAATGTCATACGCCGTGAAGAATCACAACACCGAAGTCGAGCATTTCAGGTTAAAAAGTATATAAATGTTAATGATCTGGACCTTCAACCTTTGGTTCCCATTGAAGTCCATTATGTGGAGGAAAATCCTGGAATGTGTTCCTCAAACTTCATTTCTTTTTGGCTGAAGAAAGAAAGACATGAACATCTGGGATGAGACGGGGTGAGGAAACTATCAGAAATATTTTATTCTAAAGTGAAGTAATCCTTTAAATCATTTTATTTTCTGTAGCATCTTGTCCAACGACATGAAAACAAATGTTTGAAGCTGAGTGAATGTACATTAAGTAAATGTCGGATGGTTTGTCTGGATCAGACCCTATTCCTCTGGGATCATGCAGAGCCTCTGAAGCCCTTCCTCTGAAACTGCATTGATTTGGACCTTCAACCGTTGGTTCCCATTGAAGTCCATTATGTGGGAAAAATCCTGGAATGTTTTCCTCAAAAAACTTCATTTCTTTTCCACTGAAGAAAGAAAGACATGAACATCTTGGATGAGATGGGGGCGAGGAAATGATCAGGAAAATTTTATTCTGAAGTGAACTAATCCTTTAACTAACTCTACAGAAAATAGTAAGGGGTAAAGTAATCCGTAAGGGTTCCCAGTCTCAGCAGAACAAGAAGCATGAGTGAATTTATCTCCTCCATTCATACGTGATGTAAAGACACACGTATCCCAGACTGTGGAGGAAACCTTATCTACTCAGGGGGAAAACAGCTGGAACGACTGTCGGTTTGCATCTGTCGCTCAACATGTGTGATTGGTTTTCAGTGATTCCAGCTGCTCGCCTCTTTGAAAATGAGAGCCGTTCATTAAACAACCATCTCACCAGGTGCTAGCGGTGGTTTGTATGTGGTGGTTTGGCCTCTGAATTGAAGCCGTCACACCTGCCCGTACAGCACACAATTTCCCGCTCCGAGTCAAGCCGTGACCCCGTCTGACCCCCTGCTGCAGTCTGCTCTGGGCTCCAGCCAAAGTGGCTGCTTTTAGATTAAAAGGCTGTTTCCCATCACCCCTTCCCCTTGTGTTCCCGACAGAGACCCACAGAGAGCTGAAGCGCCTGCAGTCCGCATGCCGTCCTGATTTCCTCCTGCCCGGAGACTGACTGAATGAGTGTATGAATCAGCCGCTGACTCATTAAAACGTTGATGAGTGATACCTCTTTTATCCAGAATTGCCCAATGGTCTTCTACAAACATTTGTGAAAGAATGGGTCGCTCTCAGGAGCTCAGTGAACTCAAGCGTGGTACCGTGATAGGTTGCCATCTGTGCAATAAGTCTATTCCTGAAATTTCCTCACTACTAAATATTCCACACTCAACTGTTAGTGGGATTATAACAAAGTGGAAGCAATTGGGAACAACAGCAACTCAGCCACAAAGTGAAATCACAGAGCGGGGTCAGCGCATGCTGAGGGTCACAGTGCGCAGAAGTCACCAACTTTCTGCAGTCAATAGCTCCAGACCTCCAAACTTCTGTGGCCTTCAGATGAGCTCAAGAACAGTGCGTAGAGAGCTTCATGGAATGGGTTTCCATGGCCGAGCAGCTCATCCAAGCCTTACATCACCAAGTGCAATGCAAAGCGTGGGATGCAGTGGAGTAAAGCACGCCGCCACTGGACTCTAGAGCAGTGGAGACGTGTTCTCTGGAGTGACCAATCACGCTTCTTTGTCTGACAATCCCATGGACGAGTCTGGGTTTGGCGGTTGCCAGGAGAACGGGACTTGCCTGACTGCATTGTGCCAAGTGTAAAGTTTGGTGGAGGGGGAATTATGGGGTGGGGTTGTTTATCAGGGGTTGGGCTTGGCCCCTTAGTTCCAGTGAAAGGAACTCTTAATGCTTCAGCATACCAAGACATTTTGGACAATTTCATGCTCCCAACTTTGTGGGAACAGTTTGGGGACGGCCCCTTCCTGTTCCAACATGACATGTAAAGGCAGGTGTCCCAAAACTTTTGGCAATATAGTGTATATATCGCCAAATCTAATGCATTTATCACAAAATTTAATGAAATAAACTTTAAGATCCATTGAGTCTCATCATATCATCAAAAGGTTTTCTCAGGCCTTCGCTGCTACAATGACAGCGTTTCACTGTTGCAGAATGTTTGTGGGAATGATTGTGATTAATGTTTTGTCTCTAGAGCTGCTTGTCACAAACGCTGCCAAGAAATGCTTTCAAGATAATGACGTTGAACTAAACCAGGGGAAAGAGACACCGGTTCACAAAGTTTCCATGGTGATACACCACATGCTTTTCTATCTTTGACTCTGGCATCTGTCTGTTTTTCACCCTCCGCTTTATTTTTATTTTTACTTCTGTTTACAAAGTCCTCAAACACTGAGTATTAAACATTGGCATGTAACGGTTAATGCATTAACTAACATAACTAACAATGTTACAGTATTTATTCATCTTTCTTAATGTCAGTTGATAAAAAATACAACTGTTTATTGTTAGATCATGTTCGCTCAGGTCTATTAAATATTATACTACGGGGATGTTGAATCCTTGAATCTGATTGATGAACATTCTAAGGTGTGTAATTATTTTCAGGGAAACGCACGACTAAAGTAGTTCCAGCAGGTTTTGACCGCATTACATTTCCATATCACTCCGCCAAATATTTCAGTTATTTTAAAAACAAACATATTTTTCCCATGTATTTTTGCCACAAATTTTTTTATTATGTACTAAAAGCACATACTCTCTTTCTCCTGCTGAAACACACACACACAGTACGGACACACACTCGCACAGAAACGTGTTGTCGCTGCTCTGATGATTTTATCAGTGAAATAGTTTAGCGTCTTAAAAGCTACATGACATTTCTCACTAGAGAGGGAATAACGGCGCTGTTCTTGAAGCAGATAAACTTACAGTTTCACTGTTAGAGACGCAGCTGGTGCGAACACTGACTCAGGTCTTTCACACACACACACACACACACACACACACACACACACACACACACACACACATACACGTTTATGAATTAGCAACATTTCTTTTTGTCCAGAAATGTTATTTCATTTCATTTTGATAATATTTTTTCTATTTTTAATGCATTTTTATTTACCTTTAAATTACTAGATTTTATCAATAAATAATTAATAAATAATAATTTAAGCACATTCTTTCAACTTAACTTCAAAATAACTCACCATTTCATGCATAACCTTTTTAATTCAGCTCAAAATATCTCACATTGTGTGTCTCTGCTGACCTCTTGTGGAAAAAGAATAATATAACAGGATTTATCATTATTGTTATTGTATAGTTATTGTTATAGTTATAATTATCATTATAGTTATTGCATAGTTATAGTTATCGTTATTGTTATAGTTATCATTATAGCTATCGTTATAGCTATCGTTATAGTTATTGTATAGTTATTGTATGATTATCGTTATCGTTACTGTATGATTATCGTTATAGTTATCATTATTGTTATAGTTATTGTATGATTATCGTTATAATTATAGTTAGTTATAGTTATCATTTTAGTTATTGTAGTTATTGTATGATTATAAATTATAGTTATCGTTATAGTTATAGTTATTGTTATAGTTATAGTTATTGTTATAGTTATTGTTATAGTTATTGTTATAGTTATTGTTATTGTTATAGTTATTGTATAGTTATTGTTATAGTTATTGTACAGTTATTGTTATAGTTATTGTATTAGGATCGTTATAGTTATCATTATAGTTATCATCGTTATCGTTATTGTTATAGTTATAGTTATCATTATATAGTTATCGTTATCGTTTTCATTATAGTTATCATTATTGTTATTGTTATTGTTATAGTTATCATTATATAGTTATCGTTATCGTTATCATTATAGTTATCATTATTGTTATTGTTATTGTTATAGTTATCATTATATAGTTATCGTTATCGTTATCATTATAGTTATCATTATTGTTATTGTTATTGTTATAGTTATCATTATATAGTTATCGTTATCGTTATCATTATAGTTATCATTATCGTTATCGTTATTGTTATAGTTATCATTATATAGTTATCGTTATCGTTATCTTTATAGTTATCATTATCGTTATATTGTTATATAGTTAACATTATCGTTATCGTTACAGTTATAATTATCGTTACCATTATTGTTGCCGTTATCGTTACAGTTATAGAATCTTCCGTAGATTAATTGTTTAAAAAGTAAAAGCTATTTCTCATTTTGAGTTTTGATTATTGTGCATTAATGAAAACACATGTAATCAGCTGCGTTTATACAAACAATCAATACAAAAACAATCAGACCCATTCATTTAGTTTACTGATGAATATTTTTGCAGCTGTTTGGGCTAGAGATTATTATGTCACTGTATGGAAATTGAATAACAATATCAGCATTATTTGCCGCCCCATTTACAGAAAACTCAAAGTCAAGCAAGAAAAGCGGGAAGGGTTTGGATGTGTTTCTCTGTGAAGATGAGAAGTGTCCAGGTTCTGTTAGCCCGAGTCCGAGTGGAACAGGAATGTTTTTGTATTGCATCCTGTAATGTTTTGTATTGCATCCGAGCAGGAACAAGCAGGCAAACGGCCAGCCTGCTTGTTCCTGCTCGGATGCAATACAAAACATTCCACTGGCTCCAACAACATGTTTACCAAAATGCAAGCCTGTGTGTATTTGTATGTGGATGTGGGTGTGTGTGTGCACGAGTGTGATTTTCCACGCAAATCTGGGATGGCCTCTGTTCAGTCAACACCATCACATGACCTTAAACGGCCCCTCTGATGTCACAGCCGAAATTCAGAGCTCGCGGTTGGTGAACTTCACGCTCATTCCAATCTGTTTTCCAAGAAATCAAATCTAGCCCGGCTCTGATTAACTAAAGCAAAGGCACGACCCTTCAAATTTCAGGGATCAAAGACAGGGATTTTTTGAGGGCTTTGTAAGTGACGTCACAGCAGGGGAAACTAGGCAATGTGTTCTTTTGAGAAACTCAATGCATCTTTTCAAGGAAAACACACCGCATTAGGACAAAATCACTGTCAGGGTGTCTCTGGACTCGCTTTAGCCTCTTCCTAAAAAATAGAGCAGTCATATCAGCTCCCAATTAAAGCTGGATGTGCTTCCTAGAGGACTGCGTGTTGTTTTCTACAGCATCAGATGACCTGAGCGAGGTCAAACGAGGCCATGTGTTCGCTCTTCCTGTTTTCTACTAGGTAAAATCACTTCTTATCAGTCAGTAATCGCAGCTTTTCTTTGGCAAACAAGCGACGTGCTCTATCACAAGCAATCAATACGCAATCCGGAGGAAATCATTCCTGCCACAATTAAGTAATCAGATCCCTGGAGCAAAGTACGGAGAAATATTACATTTATGAGCGACTCATTAACATATCAGTATATCAGGCATCAGTTTCTGTCGTGACCTGTGGCTAGAAAACAATATGTTGGATTCCTAGACAAAATAACACACATTTAGATTTTTCCAAACGCCTACGTGGGGGTTTTGATATTAGTTCCTGGTGAATCATATCACGGTTTTAATCATATTTGTCTTATAGTGAAATAATGAAAGCATTATTTTTTTATAACTCAAGTCTGTAACATGTTTTCCACCCAAATTCTCACTCAGTTTTTTTACTTTAGATTTTTAATACACTATTAATTAAAAATAAATAAATAAATAAAATTATTTCAGTATTTCCTGTGAAGTTTTTTTAATGCACTAATGAGAATAATAATAATAAAAAATAAAACATAAATAAGCATTTGAATAATTGTATTTCTCAATATGATTTGTAATGCATTAATAATAATAATAATAATAATAAAAAAATCAGCATTTTAATAAATGAATTATTTCCCATTGTGATATTTCAATGCACTAATAATAATAATAATAATAAAATAATTAATTAAAATATGTATCAGCATTTAACTAATTTTTAAACTAATAATAAATAAATAAAATAATAAATAAATAAATCAGCATTTAAATAGTTAAATTATTTCCCATGTTGAGT
>JAGHMJ010000032.1:2066255-2083755 GCA_018749465.1 Paracanthobrama guichenoti | reverse complement strand
GCCAAGAGGGAGAAGAAATGTGTTGCACACAATGCATGAGTGAGTTCATAAGACACTACACATTAGATCATGTTTGTGACCGATCTTATTAGAGACACGCTAACATCTCCTACACAGCACAGAAATGGAAGTAATCACTACATTCACATGTTTGGCAACTGGGAAAATTAAGATTTTGGGTCTGTCACAACCGTCGATAAGAGTCATCACACACTTACAGAACCTTATTGTGTCGCTGTTTATTTCCTATCAAATACATTAAGTACAACATTAACAGCATGGTAAATAAAAAATGAATAATATATATACACACTCACCTAAAGGATTATTAGGAACACCATACTAATACTGTGTTTGACCCCTTTCGCCTTCAGAACTGCCTTAATTCTACGTGGCATTGATTCAACAAGGTGCTGAAAGCATTCTTTAGAAATGTTGGCACATATTGATAGGATAGCATCTTGCAGTTGATGGAGATTTGTGGGATCCACATCCAGGGCACGAAGCTCCCATTCCACCACATCCCAAAGATGCTCTATTGGGTTGAGATCTGGTGACTGTGGCGGCCATTTTAGTACAGTGAACTCATTGTCATGTTCAAGAAACCAATTTGAAATGATTCGAGCTTTGTGACATGGTGCATTATCCTGCTGGAAGTAGCCATCAGAGAATGGGTACATGGTGGTCATAAAGGGATGCATATGGTCAGAAACAATGCTCAGGTAGGCCGTGGCATTTAAACGATGCCCAATTGGCACTAAGGGGCCTAAAGTGTGCCAAGAAAACATCCCCCACACCATTACACCACCACCACCAGCCTGCACAGTGGTAACAAGGCATGATGGATCCATGTTCTCATTCTGTTTACGCCAAATTCTGACTCTACCATCTGAATGTCTCAACAGAAATCCAGACTCATCAGACCAGGCAACATTTTTCCAGTCTTCAACTGTCCAATTTTGGTGAGCTCGTGCAAATTGTAGCCTCTTTTTCCTATTTGTAATGGAGATGAGTGGTACCCAGTGGGGTCTTCTGCTGTTGTAGCCCATCTGCCTCAAGGTTATGCGTGTTGTGGCTTCACAAATTTGCTGCATACCTCGGTTATTTCAGTCAAAGTTGCTCTTCTATCAGCTTGAATCAGTCGGCCCATTCTCCTCTGACCTCTAGCATCAACAAGGCATTTTCTCCCACAGGACTGCCGCATACTGGATGTTTTTCCCTTTTCACACCATTCTTTGTAAACCCTAGAAATGGTTGTGCGTGAAAATCCCAGTAACTGAGCAGATTGTGAAATACTCAGACCGGCCCGTCTGGCACCAACAATCATGCCACGCTCAAAATTGCTTAAATCACCTTTCGTTCCCATTCTGACATTCAGTTTGGAGTTCAGGAGATTGTCTTGACCAGGACCACACCCCTAAATGCATTGAAGCAACTGCCATGTGATTGGTTGATTAGATAATTGCATTCATGAGAAATTGAACAGGTGTTCCTAATAATCCTTTAGGAGAGTGTATATATATTATGTGAGAGAGAGAGGGAGAGAGAGAGTAAGGTAAAACAGGAAAAATGACGCCTGTAATTTGAAGGCTTAAGTGAAGGCTTATATAGACCCTAAAAGCACTCTTTTTTCCTTCTTGGACAACCAACCAATCACAGGCTTCAAAAGACAGTGTCATACGTAGCAACGGGGACAACCCCACCTCCTCACTAAGATAAAAGTGTTTGTATGTTGCTCGCTCAGAGTTGCTCTCAGATCGGTCTTGAATCACTCTTAAGTTTTTACTGTAAAAAATTATTGTGATTTTAACGGTAAAAGACTGTACAAATGCTACGGTTAAAAACAGCTAACTGGTTAACAGAAAGTTTTCGTACTATATACGGTGAATAACTGTAATAGATCTAACCTTACATTTAATGTAATTTTACAGTAAAATACTGTTAAGTTTACAGTTTTTGGAAGTGAAAAAGAACAGGTCTTTGTGTAATTTTCTTATGTCCGGAGAAAGCAGGCTGAGGCATGGATCTATGCACAGGGGTTTAATAAAGAAACAACTATACAAACGAAAGGAAAAATGGAGAACAACAAACAAAAGCTTAACAGAAAACAGGGACCATCACAGTCAACAACTGACAGAGAGCAAATGAAACACAAGGGCTATAAATACACAGGGGCAAACAAGCTTCACAACAGTAACGAGGAAACAAGATACACCTGGGGAGACTAAACAACATGAAAAACTACAAAATAAAGCACAGGAAACACTTCAACGTAAAAGTCCAAGGACAGACACAGAGCACATGTGACACATTTACAGTGAAAAAACGTAAATTGACATTCCCAGAATTCCCTGTGTGACACTTCACATTTGATGTTTCTTCTTAGTTTTTTCTAATCAGTTATGTACATTAGGGGTTTATGTTACATTTAATGTTGTTAAATTAATGTTTATTAAATTAATGCTTATTAATGTTTGTTTATTGTTCTTTTTTTTTTTAAATTACAGTGATGGTGTTTAGTGTTTGTGTGAATGACTACATGAGTATTGTCCTCAAAGCTTCGATTCATCATGTGACTCTCATCTCCACTGTGATTGGTGGTTGTCAGTATATATCAAAGGTACATAACAGATATTAGTATTTGGCAGAAGAACTGACAAAATGTAAAAAATGTGTACCTTGAATGCAATGTAAGTCGCTTTAGATAAAAGCGTCTGCCAAATGCATAAATGTAAATGTAGTATTTCAATAGGTTGGTAATTTAACATTAAAATAGTTATTTATTGTAAATTTAACTTAAATCTGTAAAAACCTACAATGTTGCTACCGTATTTTTTACGGTAAAGTTCTTGCAACCACAGCTGCTGCTTTTTTACCGTAATTTCACTGAGATTTGTTACACTCATAAACAGCTCTGAAAGGGAATATCCAAAAAAAACATAATAGGGACACTTTAAATGCTCTCAATTAAAATGAGACATTCCTGAATAAATTATTGCATAAATTAAAATGCAAACTGAAAGTTATAATTGCAATAAAAGCAATAAATAAAATAACCATAAATTAAAACATCACTCGTCTCTCGCTTTAAATTGTCCTGAAAGAAAATTCCTAGTAGGCTAAGGAAATCCGAACAAAAGCGAAAGGCTTGGAAGCGCACTAAAGTCTCCAGGCACAAGCTCTGACTTTTCCACTGTTTGGATGAACCGAAAGCGTCTGCTATACTCAGGCCTTTTGAGCAGGATAATCCTGACTGGACCTTGATGACAGTTGCTATGATACGGCGATCCTTCTCAGCTTCTTCAGCCAATCACACAGTGGCTGTTTGAGACGGGAAGGGTCTGTGAAGCGGTGGGAAAGAACACAGAGCTGAGCTGATGTTGATGTGTCTGCTAATTAACCGTAGGCAGGATTTCTGGTATCTGTCTCACTGCTAGTCCAACGGTAGTTGCGGCTAGGATTTCCGCCAATCTCTTAAGTTTGCTGCAGGCTCTAGCTGTTTTTCCTATTCTGGGCTGTCCTTACGTGACCCGCGAGCTCATGCCAAGTTCTTAGCAGGGTTTATTGGAGGTAACGGGGTTAGGAGCCAGCAGCATATTTCATCTACGCTTTTTTAAAGCGTTTCTCGTGCCTGTCAGATTGTTAAAAATGCATAACTAGGAAGTCTGAAGCATGCATATGTGATTAGGGAAAAAAACACGCTATTAAGGCCACAATGAGAAAGAGACACAAGACGTGCCTCGGGGAAACAAATCATGTGTGCTGAAAAACACTGGTGTATTTCCACTCAGTCATCGCTAGTAAATATGTTTGGCATTGAACTGTAGAAGTAGAAAGACTGATGTGGTATTTTCTTGTAAAACTACTAAAATGATCTTTATCTTGTTCATGTTGAAAATATGAATATTTAAATACCGACAATTTCTAAAAGATTATCTTAATTTATGAACTTTAAGAAAATGTCTATTGTGTGTGTGTGTGTGTGTATTCTTAATTTTTATTACTTAACACCTTATTTAAAAAAATATTGTTTTTTTATTTCTTTTTCTTGTCATTGATCATTTATTTGTTTGTTTGTAATTAAGTACTTTATATTGAATACCATTTTTTTATTTAATTATTATTATTATTATTATTATTATTATTATTATTATTTAAATTTAAATTAACAAACAAAAACATATAACAGAACCAGAATGGAGGGAAATAATATCCATAAAACTTAAATAAATATATAAATATAAATAAATAATATATGTAAATAATATATAGTGTATGTGTGTGTGTGTGTGTATATATATATATATATATATATATACACACACACACACACACATATAGTAAATTATAAATACATAGTGATTGTATATACACCGATCAGGCATAACATTATGACCAGTGAATAACATTGATCTCTTCATCACAGCTCCTGTTAGTGGGTGGGATATATTAGGCAGCAAGTGAACATTTTGTCCTCAAAGTTGATGTGTTAGAAGCAGGAAAAATGGGCAAGCATAAGGATTTGAGCGAGTTTGACAAGGGCCAGATTGTGATGGCTAGACGACTGGGTCAGAGCATCTCCAGAACTGCAGCTCTTGTGGGGTGTTCCCGGTCTGCAGTGGTCAGGATCTATCAAAAGTGCTCCAAGGAAGGAACAGTGGTGAACCGGCCACAGGGTCATGGGCGGCCAAGGCTCATTGATGCACGTGGGGAGCGAAGGCTGGCCCGTGTGGTCCGATCAAACAGACGAGCTACTGGAGCTCAAACTGCTCAAGAAGTTAATGCTGGTTCTGATAGAAAGGTGTCAGAATACACAGAGCATCTCAGTTTGTTGCGTATGGGGCGGCATAGCCGCTGACCAGTCAGGGTGCCCATGCTGACCCCTGTCCACCGCCGAAAGCACCAACAGTGGCACGTGAGCATCAGAACTGGACCACGGAGCAATGGAAGAAGGTGGCCTTGTCTGATGAATCACATGTTCTTTTACATCACGTGGATGGCCGGGTGCGTGTGCGTGGCTTCCCTGGGGAACACACGGCACCAGGATGCACTATGGGAAGAAGGCGAGCCGGCGGAGGCAGTGTGATGCTTTGGGCAATGTTCTGCTGGGAAACCTTGGGTCCTGCCATTCATGTGGATGTTACTTTGACACGTACCACCTACCTAAGCATTGTTGAGACCATGTACAGCCTTTCATGGAAACGGTATTCCCTGGTGGCTGTGGCTCTTCCAGCAGGATAATGCTCCTGACACAAAGCACAAATGCTTCAGAAATGGTTTGAGGAGCACAACAACGAGTTTGAGGTGTTGACTTGGCCTCCAAATTCCCCAGATCTCAATCCAATCGAGCATCTGTGGGATGAGCTGAACAAACAAGTCCGATCCATGGAAGCCCCACCTCGCAACTTACAGGACTTAAAGGATCTGCTGCTAACATCTTGGTGCCAGATACCACAGCACACCTTCAGGGGTCTAGAGGAGTCCATGCCTCGACGGGTCAGGGGGACCAACACAATATCAGTCATAATGTTATGCCTGATCGGTGTATATCAGTTTCACTGGATTTTGATCTTGTCCTTGCTTGACACTGGCAACACCAGAAGCAGGAGTTAAATTAGGATCAGATCCAGCCATATGAGCGTCTTACACAGCAGGGCTTCAGGAGTTCAGCGTTTCTCGGAGCTGACAAGCTTTACAAACGCTGTGTTTCACTCTATTATTAGGACCAGCGCATTGACCGCGCATGTTACTCCGGCGTCTCCCGCCAAGGCTCACTGTTTCCCAAAAGGATCGCAAATCTACTCCACACATCCCTGTTTCTTGGAACAGCTGGCCTGCTTTCAGTCTCCAAATACCTGCTCTCCTAGCGCAGCTCTGCCAATGTACATTCATGCTGCTGTCCGCGAGCTTCGGTTTCAAGATCTTTGAGATGTCTGAATGTCTCGGGACTCCGTGTCAAGGAGATTTTACGGTAACAGCGGAATGGCCGCGTATTTTTGTTGAAATAAAACGTGGACTTGACTTGGCAGGAGAGCCTGTCGAACTGTATAAACCGCTTGTTTTCCATGAGTTTTCGAGGAATGTGCCACTCTGGCCTGTAAAACGAGCGTCACTGACAGAAAATGCAGTCGACCTGTAGATCATGTTTCAACACTGACTTGTGTTTTCACTCCAGCTCAATCCACTGGATCCGTTTTAAACTCGCATCTTAGCGTTATGTCTGAATGTTCTGTGTGTAATCCGTCTGGGTTTTCTTGGTTATGCGAACATTTAGGGAACATTTCACTTGATCATTTTACAAAATTATGGTAATGTCACACACACTCAGACACACACACACAAACATACATACATGCACACACACACACACTCTCACACACACACACACACACTCAGACAAACACACACACACACTAACATACACACACACACACACACACACAAACATACATACACATAATTACACAATCACACACACACACTCAGACAAACACACACACACTAACATACACACACACACACACACACACACACACACACAAACATACATACACATAATTACATAATTACACAATCACACACACACACTCAGACAAACACACACACACACACACACATACATATATGCATACACACACACTATCTCACACACACTCAGACAAACACACACACACTAACATACACACACACACACACACACACACACAAACATACATACACATACTTACACAATCACACACACACACACTCAGACAAACACACACACACACTAACATACACACACACACACACACACACAAACATACATACACATACTTACACAATCACACACACACACACTCAGACAAACACACACACACTAACATAAACACACACACACACACACACACACACACACACACATACAAACACACCTCAAGTAACATAAATCAAAAAATTTTATATGATAGTAGATGTTTTAGAGGCCTTACATATTTAAGAACACAATCCATTGTTTCTGTGGCTCTAGGGTCGTTAGTCACATGATATTTACAGCTCAGGTGATTGGCTCAAAACACTGAGGTCCCTGGGATGAGCAAAGACAGCAGGTCACATTCCAATATGAGCATCTGCTCCACCAGCAGAACTAAATCAAACTGCAAACATAAAGACACGCTGTCGGGACATTGAGGTCAAGTGTTCAGTATTTTTCAGCAAACTTTTTGTGTTTTGACAATAATAGGGAACTTCTACAGTTTCATCGAGATACCATGAGATATTCGAGGCCTAGTTTCTCCGCAGAGAGATTCCTGATTTACCTGATGAAAAACTATTTATCTGGAAAAACTGTGTCAAGGATTGAATTACAGGGATTAGAGCGACGTGGAACGCGAGGGATTGTGTTTACAAGGTATGTAGTGTTTTCCCTGTAAATAGGTTTCTGTGGAATAGGTAAAGTTAGGATTTGGGCTCATTAGCTTATATGCAAGCAAATAAATACATTCAGGAGGGATCATGAACGTTTGGCCTCGTTTATTCTGAGAGAGTCTGTGTGAAACACACATAAAAACATGAATATCTTATGGCATTTCTATATTTGCTTAAGTTCAATGGCATTTAAAGTGAACAGGTAATTAAATTACAGCAATGACAGAACGTGTCTTAAAGGTCCTATGATGCCCCTTTTTACAAGACATAAAATAAGTCTCTGATGAGTGTGTGTGTGAAGTTTCAGCTCAAAATACCCCACAGATCATTTTTTATAGCATGTTAAAATTGTCACTTTTCAAGGGTGAGCAAAAATGCTGAGTTTTTTTGGTGTCCCTTTAAATGCAAATTATCTTCTGCTCCCCACCCCCTTTCAGGAAGAGGGCGGAGCTTCAAGAGCTCGTTTTAGCAGACACACACTGAAAATGTCCGAAACTGTTCAGCCTTTTATGATCAAACTGGAGTCGGACAATGATGGAGAGATTCAAGAAGAAGAGACAACATGTAGAATGAGACAGGATGTTTCTGAAGGGATGGAAGATGAATTTATGAGTTAACGATCTTCAGTCATTGAATAGCATATTTTGTCATGATAATCTATAAACCGCTGGTGTGGGAACTGTTGTGAGATGAGCCAGAGAATATCTGCTGATGAAGAGAGAACAGGGATAGTTTAGTTTAATTACGGTTATAACTTATGATGTCATCTTGCTTTATGACATGCTATTGCATTTGTGTTCGTACTGTATCAATAAATGTGAAAGACGGACGACAGCTTGAGCGACTCCCAAATGTGCTCGACTACAACAACTCTTCCTCTGCTCAACATGTTCCCGGGGGCGGGGTTATGTAAATGTTAGGGTTAGTGATGTTACTAACTTGTTGTAGTCCCTACCAGCCGTTTGTTGTAGTCCTTAAAAATAGATTTCTGTAAAAGAAAATATCTCTCTTTGCTTTGAACTTGAAATGTTGTTTATGTTCAAACTACGGTGGCCCAGTAGTGCACAACACAACGCAATATAAAAAGCAAACAAAAATTCAAAACACAATGAAATCAAGCCACAACACAAAGAAATCAAGCCACAACACAACAAAATCAAGCCACAACACAACAAAATCAAGCCACAACACAAAAAAATCAAGCCACAACACAGCGAAATCAAGCCACAACACAGCGAAATCAAGCCACAACACAACAAAATCAAGCCACAACACAAAGAAATCAAGCCACAACACAAAGAAATCAAGCCACAACACAAAACGAAATCAAGCCACAACACAAAGAAATCAAGCCACAACACAAAAAAGTCAAGCCACGACACAACAAAATCAAGCCACCACAACACAGCGAAATCAAGCCACAACACACAACACAGCGAAATCAAGCCACAACACACAACACAGCGAAATCAAGCCACAACACAACAAAATCAAGCCACAACCCAACAAAATCAAGCCACAACACAGCCAAATCAAGCCACAACACAAAGAAATCAAGCCACAACACAACGAAATCAAGCCACAACACAGTGAAATCAAGCCACAACACAACAAAATCAAGCCACAACACAATGAAATCAAGCCACAACACAAAGAAATCAAGCCACAACACAAAGAAATCAAGCCACGACACAACTAAATAAAGCCACGACACAACAAAATCAAGCCACGACACAGCAAAATCAAGCCACAACACAGCAAAATCAAGCCACAACACAAAGAAATCAAGCCACAACACAACGAAATCAAGCCACAACACAGCGAAATCAAGCCACAACACAAAGAAATCAAGCCACAACACAGCAAAATCAAGCCACAACACAACAAAAAAGCCACAACACAATGAAATCAAGCCACAACACAAAGAAATCAAGCCACAACACAACGAAATCAAGCCACAACACAGCAAAATCAAGCCACAACACAAAGAAATCAAGCCACAACACAACAAAATCAAGCCACAACACAAAGAAAAAAGCCACAACACAAAGAAATCAAGCCACAACACAGCGAAATCAAGCCAAGCCACAATTAAATCAAGCCACAACACAGCAAAATCAAGCCATAACACGGCAAAATCAAGCCACAACACAACAAAATCAAGCCACAACACAGCAAAATCAAGCCACAACACAACAAAATTAAGCCACAACACAACAAAAAAGCCACAACACAATGAAATCAAGCCACAACACAACGAAATCAAGCCACAACACAGCGAAATCAAGCCACAACACAACAAAATCAAGCCACAACACAGCAAAAAGCCACAACACAACGAAATCAAGCCACAACACAGCGACATCAAGCCACAACACAGCGAAATCAAGCCACAACACAACGAAATCAAACCACAACACAATGAAATCAAGCCACAACACAGCGGCATCAACCACAACACAGCGAAATCAAGCCACAACACAAAGAAATCAAGCCACAACACAACAAAAAAGCCACAACACAATGAAATCAAGCCACAACACAACGAAATCAAGCCACAACACAGCGAAATCAAGCCACAACACAACAAAATCAAGCCACAACACAGCAAAAAAAGCCACAACACAACGAAATCAAGCCACAACACAGCGACATCAAGCCACAACACAGCGAAATCAAGCCACAACACAATGAAATCAAGCCACAACACAGCGACATCAACCACAACACAGCGAAATCAAGCCACAACACAAAGAAATCAAGCCACAACACAACAAAATTAAGCCACAACACAACAAAAAAGCCACAACACAATGAAATCAAGCCACAACACAACGAAATCAAGCCACAACACAGCAAAATCAAGCCACAACACAACAAAATCAAGCCACAACACAAAGAAATCAAGCCACAACACAACTAAATAAAGCCACGACACAGCAAAATCAAGCCACAACACAGCAAAATCAAGCCACAACACAACAAAATCAAGCCACAACACAATGAAATCAAGCCACAACACAACGAAATCAAGCCACAACACAGCGAAATCAAGCCACAACACAACAAAATCAAGCCACAACACAAAGAAATCAAGCCACAACACAACTAAATAAAGCCACGACACAGCAAAATCAAGCCACAACACAGCAAAATCAAGCCACAACACAACAAAATCAAGCCACAACACAGCAAAATCAAGCCACAACACAGCAAAATCAAGCCACAACACAACGAAATCAAGCCACAACACAGCAAAATCAAGCCACAACACAAAGAAATCAAGCCACAACACAAAGAAATCAAGCCACAACACAGCAAAATCAAGCCACAACACAAAGAAATCAAGCCACAACACAAAGAAATCAAGCCACAACACAGTGAAATCAAGCTACAACACAACGAAATCAAGCCACAACACAAAGAAATCAAGCTACAACACAACAAAATCAAGCCACAACACAAAAAAATCAAGCCACAACACAACGAAATCAAGCCACAACACAACAAAAAAGCCACAACACAGCGAAATCAAGCCACAACACAAAGATATCAAGCCACAACACAGCGAAATCAAACCAAGCCACAACGAAATCAAGCCACAACACAGTGAAATCAAGAAACAACACAGCAAAATCAAGCCACAACACAAAGAAATCAAGCCACAACACAACGAAATCAAGCCACAACACAACGAAATCAAGCCACAACACAAAGAAATCAAGCCACAACACAGCGAAATCAAGCTACAACACAACGAAATCAAGCCACAACACAAAGAAATCAAGCCACAACACAGCGAAATCAAGCCACAACACAACAAAATCAAGCCACAACACAACAAAAAAGCCACAACACAGCAAAATCAAGCCACAACACAAAGAAATCAAGCCACAACACAATGAAATCAAGCCACAACACAGCGAAATCAAGCCAAGCCACAACAAAATCAAGCCACAACACAGCGAAATCAAGCAACAACACAGCAAAATCAAGCCACAACACAAAGAAATCAAGCCACAACACAACAAAAAAGCCACAACACAATGAAATCAAGCCACGACACAAAGAAATCAAGCCACAACACAACGAAATCAAGCCACAACACAGCGAAATCAAGCCACAACACAGTGAAATCAAGCCACAACACAAAGAAATCAAGCCACAACACAGCAAAATCAAGCCACAACACAGCGAAATCAAGCCACAACACAAAGAAATCAAGCCACAACACAGTGAAATCAAGCCACAACACAAAGAAATCAAGCCACAACACAACAAAATCAAGCCACAACATAAAGAAATCAAGCCACAACACAGCAAAATCAAGCCACAACACAAAGAAATCAAGCCACAACACAACAAAATCAAGCCACAACATAAAGAAATCAAGCCACAACACAAAGAAATCAAGCCACAACACAAAGAAATCAAGCCACAACACAAAGAAAGCCAAAGAAACAAAGAAGCCACATGTGACATACATTAAAACCAATAAAAAAGTACAACTAACATTTGTCATAAATGTAGCATCTCATTTTCTCTCAATGTCCATTAAGAAGCATGCATTAATATCTCCAAAAATAAAATTGGACTTTTTATGGACTTCTTTAACACTGCAAAACACACGCCTCCATTGCATTCAATAGTGCACCATCATCTCATGCTCTCAAACTTCACAAAGATGCATTTCTTTACACAAACCAGCGCTGCATTCAAGTGTCAATAACCCAATGTTTCTTTACTCAACTTCGCTATCAATTGTTTTTTAACATGATGCATTAAAATTTGTCAAATAATCTAATGAAATAATCATCTGTCATCTCTCTTGACTTCACCGTTGCAAATTCTACCAATGTTTTTTTTTTTCATTAGGAAGCATCTTTAACATAATGCAAATTAAAAATGCACTATAATAATCACTAATGCATCAAAAATCACAATTGTTACATCTAATCATCTACCATTTCAGCATCTTTCTCATAAAAAAATCTCATTTTGCATCTGTGCAATCTCTGTTTGCTACCAATGCATTAAAAATACCTTTTAGTCAAACAATCTCAGCATCTCTTTCGACTCAATATGTCATATGCATCTCTCTTGACAAGTTTAATAAGCAAGTCTTGCATTAAGAAGCATGAGTGTCATGTCAAACAATCTAACATCTCTCTCTTTCTCTCTCTCTCTCTCTCTGTCTCTCTCTCTCTCTCTCTGTCTCTCTCTCTCTGTCTCTCTCTATCTCTCTCTCTCTCTGTCTCTCTCTCTCTATCTCTCTCTCTCTTTTTTTCTCTCTCTCTCCATTTCACCATTGCAATTTAAATAGGAAACATGTCTTGAAAAAAATGAATGTAAACCACCAGTTCGTCAGGTCAAACAATGCAATTTTTGATGCAATGCATTCTGAAGAGGAGCTGTCACATCTAATCAAATAATAATTTGTCATCTCTCTTGACTTCACCACTGCAATACCAAAGTGCTTTTTTGACTTCTTTGACTCATTTTGCATTACCAATGCGTTAAAAAAAATGCCCTTTGTCAAACAATCTCGGCATCTCTTTCCACTTCATTGAGAATCATCTGAAGCATTTTTGACCCAATGCATTAAAAGTGCATCTGTCATATGCATCTCTCTTGACAAGTTTAATAAGCAAGCCTTGCATTAAGAAGCATGAACATGCAATTTACATAAGAAACATGTCTTATAGCACCAGCTCGTCATGTCAAACAATCTAACACGTCTGTCGGCATGGAGGAGCATTTCTAATCTAATGCATTCCATAGAGGAGCTGTCAAATAATCTCATCAAATAATCATTTCTCATGACGTCACCATTGCAATTTACACAGTTTCTTATGCTCTATAATAACCACCAATGCATCAAAAAAATCACAATTGTTACGTCAAATCATCTAACATTTCAGCATCTTTTTCATGACTTAACCACAAGTTCATGAAGGTTATTTTGCATTAACAATGCATTAAAAAAGACATTTGTCTCAGCATCTCATTCGACTCCACTTCAAGAAGCATTTTAGCCAATTCATTAAAGCCAATAAATGCATTAAAAGTGCATCTGTCATATGCATCTCTCTTAACAAGTTTAATAAGCAAGTCTTACATTAAGAAGCATGAGTGTCATATCAAACAATCTAACATACATTGCATGAACATAAGAAACATGTCTTATAGCACCAGCTCGTCATGACAATCTAACATATGTCTGTCAGATGCATTTTGATGCAATGCATTACAAACACCAATGCATTCCGAAGAGGAGCTGTCAAATAATGTACCGAGCAGCATTTGATCGCATCGAGCCCGTCTCTCTCTCTCTCTCTCTCTCTCTCTCTCTCTCTCTCTCTCTCTCTCTCTCTCTCTCTCTCTCTCTCTCTCTCTCCTCCAGACAGGAGAGTTGACGGGAGGTAATCCCCTCCATGTGAGGAGGCGGCACGGGTGTGGAGGCGTGTTGTTTTTCATTCAAATCCTTACTAGTCCTATAAAAAGGGGACTCTGTGCTCGAAAGAGAGAGAGAGAGAGAGAGAGAGAGAGAGAGAGAGAGAGAGAGAGAGAGAGAGAGAGTGTGTGTGTGTGTGATAGAGGGAGAGAGGGAGAAAGGGAGAGAGAGAGCGCGCGCGCGCTAAACGACACGGCTGTATCTGTACCTGTCCGGATGGGGATGGAGATGCTGCATGGATCCGCAGGTGTCCAAACGGCGAAGGCGCTGAAAAACGCCGCCGTGTGCCTGATGCTGCTGCCCCGCTTCCTGCTCGCGGCCGTGATGCTGTGGCTCCTGGATTTCCTGTGCATCCGGAGGAAGGTGCTCATGAAGATGCGGGAGAGCGACGTCGGCAGCCCCGACGACCCGCCGATGTGTGTGTCCGACTCCAACAGGATGTTCACGCTCGAGTCGCTGCGCGCCGTGTGGTACGGACAGAAGCTGGACTTCTTCAAGACGGCGCATTTGGGCGACGCGGCGCCCAACACCGAGGTGGTCCCGCTGGACAGCGAGCGCCGGAGAGGCACGCACCGGATTCTGGACTACGCCCGCGGGAGGAGACCCCTCATCCTCAACTTCGGGAGCTGCTCCTGACCGCCGTTCATGACGCGCCTGTCGGCGTTTCAGCGCGTCGCCCGGCAGTACGCGGACATCGCGGACTCGCTGCTGGTGTACATCGAGGAAGCGCATCCGTCGGACGGCTGGGTGAGCTCCGACGCGCCCTACCAGATTCCCCGGCACCGCTGCCTGGAGGACCGGCTCCGCGCCGCGGAGCTCATGAACCAGAAGGTGCCGGGGAGCGCCGTGGTCGTGGACACCATGGAGAACTCGTCCAACTCTGCGTACGGCGCTTATTTCGAGCGCCTCTACATACTGAAGGACGAGAAGGTCGTGTATCAAGGCGGCAGGGGTCCGGAAGGCTACCGGATCTCGGAGCTCAGAGACTGGCTGGAGCGCTACCGGAACGATCTGGAAGCTTCTAACGCGGCGGTGGTGGTGCACGTGTAAGCACGGATGGATGTTCCCCCTCGGCCCCGCTCTCGTGTCCTTATCATAAAGTCATTGGCTGTGTTTCAAAAACATAGTGACTGTCTGCGCTGGGGAGCAAAAAGTTTAGCTTCTACTCTCTCGTTGGAAATGTTGGAGCATCCACAGATGGAGCTTTTTCAAACCAGGGGTCCGCGCACTGTAAAAAGCGTTTCCTCAGGTAACCTAAACATGACAGTGACACTAGGTTACAGCATTTAGCAGTAGAAACAGATTCTTAACGGTTGCACATTTCACTTTGTTTACAGCGCGGACCCCTGGGGAGGAGATAATCTGAAACATTTCGTGGTTCACGTATAAGATGGATGGATGTTTTTCTTTATAATGAAGTCATTCTGTGTTCAAAACCCGACGGCGAGCATTTTGCATGAGTTCTGGAGATGCTTTTTAGAAATTAAATGCTGGATGTTTCACTACAGGTAAATAAACCACCAGGGAAGATTTATTTTTTTTTTTTTTATCAGGGCTGTAACCACCATGGGCATTGAGGGGGGCAATAATTCCAAATGGAAAATTGTGAATGCATGCATATTTTTACATCAAATATTATTTGCAAAGAGTTTAAATGGATTACTTCACAATTATACAGGCTATACTTAGATCTTTACCGCATTTTTTATTCTATTAAAACCATTTTAATCCTTTAAAAATGTAATTTCTTTAAATAAACCCCCCTCAAAAGCGAAAACTTTGGTCCCCCAAATGTTCAAGACATGGTTACGACCTTGATTTTTCCAACCGTTTGAATAAACATGATCTGTTTGGAACTGTGTTCAGCATTTTAGCTCGTGTTCTAAAGAGTTCTCAAGCTTTGTATTTGGTTCTGTGGTGGGATCGTGCCTGTGAAGATGCGCAGCTCTCTGGGTTTTGAACACATCCAGCCGTCAGATCAGTGTCTTCAGCTGCTATACAGACGCTCGACCACAATACTGCAAATGTTGGGTTATAGTTTCATGCATACAGTTATCTAGACAGATGTTTATGTTGTCAGTGGCCATGCGACCGCATGATAGCTGTTGTGCTTTTGTCTTGTTTTATGTCAATCCAACCTGGCATTTTATTTGAAATATTGCAAAAACGCTATATCTATCTATCTATCTATCTATCTATCTATCTATCTATCTATCTATCTATCTATCTATCTATCTATCTATCTATCTATCTATCTATAACATATCCTATTTTATTTTTGTATGGTATCTTTCCCTTGTGAGTGCATGTGTGCGTGAGTGTGCGGCCAGGAGGCCGTTTCATTGTACTCTGGAGTTATTGTGAAGATCGGTTTTTAAAAGGATTTTAACCAGAAAACCGATACTGATGTAATTTGACACTAGAGTACTGGACAGAGAAATGGCCTCCAGACGTATTGCCAAATGTTGTTTTGTAAATGGTGTATATTTTATTGAACACTTTTTTAAATAAACGGTAGAGCACCCTCTAAGTCGGTTTTATCCATGATTTCTAGAAGCAAAGTCCCTTTAAGACGAGTCATTTCGCTCGGCGGCCATCTTAGAAACGCCTCTCGGCGGTAAAGACTAGAAGAACCACGGCCACTGGGCATGCGCACATCAATATTGCGTTATTTAATCACTGTATTTGCGTGATTGTAGGGCTGGGGTAGGTGTAGATGTTAACGCAATCTGATAAGTAGCATTATATTTATAATTTTATCATGAGATTTTGCCTCACCTCTGGGCGTATCCCTTCTAGTGCAGCTCCTATCTCTTTGAATGGGGAAACATTAGATTTTCAAAAATGATCACCAAGCTTACAATTAAATTTTATATTTGAAATCACCATATCATATTTTTGAAATCTGACATTTTGACATTTGTCTCGTAAGTTTTGTTTCTAAACGCTGGAATCGTGACAAAAAACGCATGCGCAATTGCGTTTCAAAACGCTGCCTGTACTATAGCAACCGGAGCTTCTAAGGGCAGCTGCGGTGGACTTTACGAATCAACGATTGGCTCTTTCATTTAGAAGGCGGAGCTTATTCGGCATATTGTCTTTGCGCTTTCTCCCATTCATAAGTAATCAGAGTGAACATATAAAGCCTTTGGAACTGGAATGTACAACATAAACAGTCATGTGAGATATAGGTGCAACCTCCCGCAGACTCTCTTGAAGCCAATACGGAAGTGACTTAAACTGCACTTCATCGACTAGGACAGGCTCCAGAAGGGAGCAAAATTTAATTGAGCTCCATGTTAAAATGCCCAACTTTACAGCAGAAAAAACAGGTTTAAAGCCTAGGACAAATTGTGGTATACGGCTAATTTTGCCCTTCATGACGACTGTGAGGGAGGTGAATTTTTTTTATAACTCATCCGTTTACATTATATAAAGCCTTAAAGTTCTGCATAATTAAGGGCGTGGCCACTTTGAGTGACAGGTGGATTGCCGTTTGTCTGCTGTCTGTTAGTCATCAGCTCCGCCCACGTCCCGCCTCTTTGCCCATTGTCTGTTATCCGGGAGTGACGCGTGATGATGCGCTGCCAAGATGGCAACGGCCAGCTCGATCCTAATTTACACTTTAAAACTGCTCTT
>JAGHMJ010000032.1:2028755-2061255 GCA_018749465.1 Paracanthobrama guichenoti | reverse complement strand
TGGCAAATTCCATTGATGATATGAGTTGATTTCTCAAACTGAGGTCAGGTTTACAAGATACCAAAGATGAACTATGAGCATGAATCTTATAATATGAATATCTCATTAAATTCTTCCAATATCAAACCCCCAGATAAATTATAATATTACACACACACTCTACCCCTAAATCTACCCATCACAGAAGACATTCTGCATTTTTAAATTTTTAATAAAACATTGTTTAGTGTTTTTAAAGCTATTTTTATTATGAGGACACAGGAAATGACCTCATAAACCATGTTTACGTTGTAATACCGGTGTAATACTCATGTCATTATACAAATTTGTGTCCTCATAAATCACATAAACAAGCACACACACACACACACACGCACACACACACACACACACACACACACACACACACACACACACACACACACACACACACACACACACACACACACACACACACACACACACACACACACTAAGCTGAAAGTTTTTTGTTCCTATCTTTAGATAAACAGGTTATTTCTCTCGAGGGCCGTTTGAGGGAATCTGCTCTCGTGCCTCAGGACGTCAGAATCAATCAAACACGTGTCCAGATTCACCCGTGCTCAGGTCAGCAAACCAACAAAACATCGGAGGCTTGACCCAAACGCTGAAGGAAACAAGCCCTCCCTGTGCGCTCGGCTCCCGTTTAAAACTAGGGCATGTCCTGATAAAAGCACAGGCTCCCAGTGACTCCAGACTGGCTGAAGTGAGCTAAACAAACGGGCTGGATGATGATGATGATGATGATGCTGTTTTGTGCTCAGGGATTGTGTTGCTGAAGGTTCTGATGTGGAGCGGCTCCGGCACTGGTCATGTGATGACCTTGAGTCACCCGCGTATCGTCCCGTAATACAGCGTTTAATCGGGTGAGGCTTGTGTGATATTACACGCTAGAGACTCTGCAAGGTCAGTGCGCTCTCACTCCTTCAGTGAAGTGTCGAAGTGATGTTTATATATAAAACTACTGATGTGAAGGATTATGATGTTTCCTGATACCTTCTAATCTAACTGTATTTGGTGTAGAAACAATTTTCACTCAGAAATTTCTAGTAAATTTGACCAATAATTACAAAGAAAAATAGAAAAACTGAAATAGGATTTTCTTGTAAAACGCAATGCAATAATCATTGATTTATTAAAGCCACAATATGTAATTTTTCGCCTCTAGATGTCACATTCAAAACAAAGGCGTAGCTTGATGACACCTTGATTTCGCAGAGCTTTTATGATGCCGCAGAAGAGCGTTTCCGCTTCTTTCGCTCATGTGTATGTGGGGTAACGCAACTCAGCCACGAAGTGGTAGGCCACGTAAAATCACAGAGCGGGGTCAGCGCATGCTGAGGGTCACAGTGCACAGAAGTCACCAACTTTCTGCAGAGTCAATAGCTCCAGACCTCCAAACTTCTGTGGCCTTCAGATGAGCTCAAGAACAGTACGTAGAGAGCTTCATGGAATGGGTTTCCATGGCCGAGCAGCTCATCCAAGCCTTACATCACCAAGTGCAATGCAAAGCGTGGGATGCAGTGGAGTAAAGCACGCCGCCACTGGACTCTAGAGCAGTGGAGATGTGTTCTCTGGAGTGACCAATCACGCTTCTCTGTCTGACAATCCCATGGACGAGTCTGGGTTTGGCGGTTGCCAGGAGAACGGGACTTGCCTGACTGCATTGTGCCAAGTGTAAAGTTTGGTGGAGGGGGGTTGCTTTTCAGGGGTTGGGCTTGGCCCCTTAGTTCCAGTGAAAGGAACTCTTAATGCTTCAGCATACCAAGACATTTTGGACAATTTCATGCTCCCAACTTTATGGGAACAGTTTGGGGACGGCCCCTTCCTGTCCCAACATGACTGTGCTCCAGTGCACAAAGCGTCGGTCCATAAAGACATGGATGAGCGAGTTTGGTGTGGAGGAACTTGACTGGCCTCCACAGAGTCCTGAGCTCATCCCGATAGAACACCTTTGGGATGAATTAGAGCGGAGACTGAGAGCCAGGCCTTCTCGTCCAAAATATAAATCAAAGTTTGTTTGCATAATATATGCGTGTACTGTGTATAATTATTATGTATATATACACACTGATCATGTATATATTTAAGAACAATATGTTATGTTTATATATAAAATATTTATATATGATAAATTATATATATATGCAAATATTTCTTAAATATATACATGATGAGTGTGTATTTATACATAATAATTATACACAGTACACGCATATATTATGTAAACAAACTTTTATTTTGGATGTGATTAATCAATTTGACAGCATTAATAATAATATTTACAACTTTTAAAAATAATTTTCATTTCAATAAAATCTCATTCTCATCACAATTTTTTGCAACATTTGACAAGAAAACAGGATTTCAGTTTCTCTACTTCAAAATTTGTTACTTGCTATTTCTTCGTAATTATTTGTGAGCATTTTCTAAGTGACATTTTATTGAGTTTACTATAGTTTCTAGTCCTTGGCCAGGCGTTGATCTAATATTTCACATTACACGTGTGTTCTCGTGATGTAAACAACACAATCCTGAGCAGATATAAGGAGAAGCTTCTGAGGGGAAATCAGCATTCCTGCACATGCCTGTACGGTTCGGTCCGCAGCCGAATCACAGTTGTAATAGTCTGCAAACTGGCTTCAAGACACACATTATTAAACGACTTGATGTGCTGGTGTTTAGTACGACACCTCCGCTTCCATGTGTTTATGTGGTTTTCCAGCCGGAGTCGGTTCCTTGTCACCAGATGGTATTATGTAACGCTTCCATCGGGAGGCCAAATGACTAAAAGCAATCAAAGAATCTAGGATTTCATTCCGTCTGAAAGCATTGGAAATCTTTGCACGGTGGCTTTTACCAAGTCAAAGGGGAAATAGCTCAGTTGATCTGCGATCGGCCGCCGGATGAGCTCATGACACCTGAGGGAGAATGACAGATAGTTAGCGATGGCCCGATGAGAGATGGACACACACAGAGGGTCTTCTTCTTCTTTTCTTTTTTTACATATTTTGCAGCAACTTTGAACACTGATCGTTTGCCAGTTTTAGTGGGTAAAGTTATTACCATATAAAAACGAAACAAGGTAAAAACATTTTTGTTAACTGAAATAACTGTGAAAATAAATGGAAAAATCATACATGAATAAATAAAAAAATAAAAAAATAAAAAAATTCAAACTAATGTAAAAAAATAATAATAATAGAAATAAATAGAAAGGATAAATAATAAAACTAAATAACTAAAATACAAAATAAATTTAAAATAAAATAAATAAATGAATAAAATATATACACATAAAATGGTAATCATTTCAAATCTATAGAAATAAATCACTTCGATCAAATATACAGATAATCAAGTATTCCAGAGAATATAATAAAATATATTTTATTAATCTTAGCTAATATATTTTTGTTAATTGCGATAAATGTGAAAATAAATAGAAAACCATACATGAATAAATAAAAATAAATTAATTAAAAAGAATAAATAAAAATGATAAATAATACAGCTAAAATACAAAATAAATGTAAAATAAAAATAAATAAATAAAATACATACATAAAATGGTAATCATTTCAAAACTATCAAGAGTAAAACAGAAATTAATATTTTCAAGCAAAGATAATCAAGAGAATATAATAAAAGATATTTCATTAATATCAGTTAATGCATTACATTTGGTAGTTATAAAAGTATTAATTAAACTAAAACTAAATACAACTAAAATACAAAATTAATCTTCTGTAAAAGCTAAAGATGTGATATAAAATATAAATAAAATATAAACTAAATTCAAAACTATAACAATCACATTTACAATTTATATTTATTTATTCGTTTATTTATTTTCTAGCATGAAATCCACTTTATTTTTAAGAAATGTATTCTTAAAACTGTTTACCAACTCAATACAAGACATATTCTCAAAACATCATGAAGATATTTTACACTGGAAAACCAGTTCAAACATACTTTTTCAGCATATCGTGCTGTTGTGAGAACCATCATTATCAGTAACCTTTTGCCTCTCTGTTTGGGGTTCTGTTGCCCAACCGGAATAAGGTCAGAGGTCAAAGATCTCTAGAAGTCACACAAAACAGGGTCAATATAGTAATTAGTTTGGCATTCATCAGGGGCAAACACAAACAACACAGATAACGGTAATGTCAAAATAGATTGTGCAAGTGTGGACATGTGGACGTTGTTTTATAGTCTCTCATCATTATTCCATTCGACCTACAAATGCCATTTGTTCAGCCACCATTTACCTGCTATACTCCCAAAAAATGCAAAAGAACAGCCTTGGTCTTGACTCGAAAAATTCTCCAGAGTTCAACCGAGGCCAGGTATTCAATGAAATAGGGTGATCACCATTCAGGGTGATTGGGACACTTTTTGTCATTGAGATGACTTGGGAATAGTGTCCCAATCACCCTGAATTCACCCTATGCTTGGGTCAGTATGACATCATCACGAAAGTCAATCATTCGCATGTGTTTTCAAGTCTTGTCTGTTTATAACATCAATTCGATACTTGCAAGATGTCTAAGACGAGTTTCTGTGCGCACACACTCACAGAAAGCGCTTATCTGTCAGTGTGTGAATACCAAATTAAGTGTCTTTTTTGTGTCTTATTGTGCTTCTACACACTTAAATACACGCAAAGCTATGTCAAAATGCACGTCTCTGTGAGTAAACACAGTCAGCTGTGTCTTAATTGAGCGTAAACAGTTGTGAGAAACCCGTGTGTCAGTATATTGGATCTGTGCATTAGATCTTAAAGTGACAGGAGGAGCCTACATAAATCTTGATTGGTTAAAGACTCAGACTCGGCTCAGACTCGATTGGTTAATGGCTCGGACTCAATTGGTTAAAGACTCAGACTTGATTGGTTAAAAACTCGGCTCAGACTCAATTGGTTAAAGACTGACTCGATTGTTTAAAGACTCGGACTCGATTGGTTAAAGACTTGGACTTGGCTTGGACTTGATTGGTTAAAGATTCAAGACTTGATTGGTTAAAAACTTGGCACAGACTCAATTGGTTAAAGACTCAGACGCAATTGGTTAAAGATTCAAGACTTGATTGGTTAAAAACTCGGCACAGACTCAATTGGTTAAAGACTCTGACTCAATTGGATAAAGACTCAGACTTGATTGGTTAAAAACTCGGCTTGGATTCGATTGGTTAAATAGACTCAGTTGGTTAAAGACTCAAGACTTGATTGGTTGGTTAAAAACTCGGCTCAGACTCGATTGGTTAAAAACTCAGACTCAATTGGTTAAAGACTCAAGACTTGATTGGTTGGTTAAAAACTCGGCTCAGACTCGATTGGTTAAAGACTCAGACTTTAACCAATCAATGCAATAGAGGGTTAAGATATCCCGGCCTAACAAATTTCCTCCCTAGGGTTTCAAAAATCTGTGTCTCACACTAAAAAAGACAGAAACAGTGTCCTATTGCCTGTGGTGCTGAGAGCTGAAGCCCAGAGGAAAGAGAATGAAATCAGCTTCCTGTTTTGGGTGAGAGACACAGAGACTCTGCCCAACAGACACGTAATCTCACTCGGACCACTTTGGTCTGACATCTGCATCTCACGTTGCCATGGCAACCATGTTGCTATGAGATCAATCTATTTGTGCCATCATAGAAGGCACGGAGCGTCTTTGTTAAAAAGGAGTGTGTGTATGGAAGCAGTGCCACACCTCACTCTTATCCAACGGACACAGAAGGTGAAAATCCAATCCAACGGACCGCACCGTTTGTAATAGGTCATTTCTATTGCAGATGTTGATTTACAGGTAGTATAGTACACCGAATGCATGCATCTGACAATGTATTGTGATTGTCAGGTCTTGAAAAGTCAATGCAAAGCTGCTCCCTATTTGATCAAAAATACAGTAAAAATTGTGAAATATTATTCCAATGTAAAATATATAGTAAAGTGTAATGTATTCCTGTGATCAAAGCTGAATTTATCATCATTACTCCAGTCTTCAGTGTCACATGATCCTTCACTAATCATTCTGATATGAGGATTTGCTGTTTAAGACGCAAACGCGTCTCCAGACCCTTACATCATTAATTGCTTAGTATGTTTATAGTAACTGGAATGAATCCCAGAAGTGCATCTTATGTAGTGGCTGCAAGTTTTCTGCATCTCTCTAAGAATTTCTCGCGTTAATTCGATGCTGCTTTTCTGGTGCAATATCCCGCAGACATTCATCAGTTTCCAGCTCCGGCGAATGCAAGCAAGCTCTATAAGATTAGATATTCTCAGTTATGTAAAGTCCTAGATTTGCACCGTCAGATCTTACTGGGCTTCCCTCTGGGAGCTCTTTAGCATCTATTCAAAGAAACAGCATTCGTCTGTTCCTTAAGGAATAAAGTAGCTCGTCTAATGGAACCGGCATGATGCCCACAATCGAGATGCAAAGCTGGCAGCTCTTCCCATCTCCGTGCCTTGCTCTCCTCCCACATGCCCAGAGGTTACTTTGCATAACTGTGACGCATTTCCTGCGGCAGCCGGCCGGGGATCCTGCAGAGGTGGAGAATCCCGGGAGAATTTGTGCCGCAACATGTTGTAGACAAGCGTGTTTGGCTATCTAACGGCTTTAATGCCCTGAGGAAATCTGCTTATTTCCTACGCCGACCCTGCCGTGACCCCTGCGCCTCTGCATCCATCTGTAGCTGAGCTGTGCTCCGGCTCGGCTGCGAGGATTAGCGCCGTTAACAAACTTCTGCCATACGGCAGGCCAGAATGAAGCCGTGAGCAACCTGACCTGGTGTCAGGCATGTCAAGGTTGCACGCTAAGCACACCCAGGGTTTTTACTTGGCACAGCTGACAAAATCCTGTCCTTACATGACTCCGGCGTGCCTCACGAGCACCGGATACAAAAGATTCCCAGTATCTTCACTGATACATTATACAGCGGCGCAGAAAAAGAGGCGTTTAAAATTGCATCACCTTTTCTGATAAAAAAATGCATGTATTTGTTTCTTACCAAACTGTATTTGAAGCATTCTGTTCAAAGAATTATAATTTCTTATCCTTTGTCAAAATGTTGTTTTTTATTCAATTGGCAAGTAATTTATCTTCAAAATATTTCAATATAATAACATGCCTGCCTGTCAAAAGTTTGGAATAATTCAGATTTCTGTCTCTTCTACTCACCAAAGCTGAATTTATTTGATCACAAATACGGTAAAAATGATGAAATATTCCTCCAGTGTAGATCAGCTGTTCTCTGTGTGAATATACAGTAAAGTGTGATTTATTCCTGTGATCAAAGCTGAGTTTATCATCATTACTCCAGTCTTCAGTGTCACATGATCCTTCACTAATCATTCTGACGAATGAACGAGTAAATGTGAATATAATATACTGCCAAAATAGTAGTGGAGTGGAAAAAATTAAGTGCCGGTACTCATCAAAGGGGGCGGGGCTTTGTTGGGGGGCGTGGTTATGGGGGGATTTAGTCAATAAATCAAGAAGGTCCATATTTTAAAGCTCTTTCTAACTCAGCCTTAAAACTAACATATAGTTCTTGTAATTGTTGAACTATAGCATTTGTTACAATAAGGGTTTATTTACAAAGCAAGACCACTGATGGCTCCTCATCACCACGCAGGCCAATGTTAACTTTTTTGTTATGAAAAATAGCAATACAGTTAGAAACTATAGCTACAACATGCCACATCTTTAGAGAAAAATCTATTCCCTTAACTGATTATCTATTATAAATTGTACAACTAGTCTAAATTTACCACAATAAATACAACAGAACGTGATAAATTCTAGTAAATGTGGTCATGATGAGTTTAAAAAGCTTGCAGGATGATGTTTTCGCCTCTTTCATCAGTCATTTTAGATCATGTTGGACTTTCTCCGTAGTGTTTTACTACATTCTCAATAGAATTCAAATGGGTCGCACATTTCATCATCGGCGTCGCAGAGAAATGGCTCGTGCAAATCTGAACCATACACCAAAAAAAAAAATTGGACGACGCGACTTCATTCTCTTCCGCTGATGTTATTGAAGCCTCTGGAGGTCCGAATATGGCGCTGACATCTTGCGCAGATTTGGGACCAAGTCTGCGCGGTAGAGATCTCGGGACCGGAGTCTGCGCGGTAGAGATCTCGGGACCGGAGTCTGCGCAGTAGAGATCTCGGGACCGGAGTCTGCGCGGTAGAGATCTCGGGACCGGAGTCTGGGCGGTAGAGATCTCGGGACAGGAGTCTGCGCGGTAGAGATCTAGGGACAGGAGTCTGCGCGGTAGAGATCTCGGGACCGGAGTCTGCGCGGTAGAGAGCTCGGGACCGGAGTCTGCGCGGTAGAGAGCTCGGGACCGGAGTCTGCGCGGTAGAGATCTCGGGACCGGAGTCTGCGCGGTAGAGAGCGCGGGACCGGAGTCTGGGCGGTAGAGATCTCGGGACCGGAGTCTGGGCGGTAGAGAGTGCGGGACCGGAGTCTGGGCGGTAGAGAGCGCGGGACCGGAGTCTGGGCGGTAGAGAGCGCGGGACCGGAGTCTGGGCGGTAGAGAGCGCGGGACCGGAGTCTGCGCGGTAGAGATCTCGGGACCGGAGTCTGCGCGGTAGAGAGCTCGGGACCGGAGTCTGCGCGGTAGAGAGTGCGGGACCGGAGTCTGGGCGGTAGAGATCTCGGGACGGAGTCTGGGCGGTAGAGAGCGCGGACCGGAGTCTGGGCGGTATAGAGCGCGGGACCGGAGTCTGCGCGGTAGACATCTCGGGACCGGAGTCTGCGCGTAGAGAGCTCAAGACCGAGTCTGCGCGTAGAGTCTGGGCGGTAGAGATCCCGGACCGAGTCTGGGCGGTAGAGAGCGCGACCCGGCGTCTGGGCGGTAGAGAGCTCGGGACCGAGTCTGGGCGGTAGAGAGCGCGGACCGAGTCTGGGCGGTAGAGAGCTCGGGTCCGGAGTCTGCGCGGTAGAGATCTCGGGGCCGGAGTCTGGGCGGTAGAGAGCGCGGGACCGGAGTCTGCGCGGTAGAGAGCTCGGGACCGGAGTCTGCGCGGTAGAGTCTGGGCGGTAGAGATCTCGGGACCGGAGTCTGGGCGGTAGAGAGCGCGGGACCGGAGTCTGCGCGGTAGAGATCTCGGGACCGGAGTCTGCGCGGTAGAGATCTCGGGACCGGAGTCTGGGCGGTAGAGAGCGCGGGACCGGAGTCTGGGCGGTAGAGAGCGGGGGACCGGAGTCTGCGCGGTAGAGTCTGGGCTGTAGAGATCTCGGGACCGGAGTCTGGGCGGTAGAGAGCGCGGGACCGGAGTCTGGGCGGTAGAGAGTGCGGGACCGGAGTCTGCGCGGTAGAGATCTCGGGACCTGAGTCTGCACGGTAGAGAGCTCGGGACCGGAGTCTGGGCGGTAGAGATCTCGGGACCGGAGTCTGGGCGGTAGAGATCTCGGGACCGGAGTCTGGGCGGTAGAGAGCGCGGGACCGGAGTCTGGGCGGTAGAGAGCGCGGGACCGGAGTCTGCGCGGTAGAGATCTCGGGACCGGAGTCTGCGCGGTAGAGAGCTCGGGACCGGAGTCTGCGCGGTAGAGAGTGCGGGACCGGAGTCTGGGCGGTAGAGATCTCGGGACCGAGTCTGGGCGGTAGAGAGCGCGGGACCGAGTCTGGGCGGTATAGAGCGCGGGACCGGAGTCTGCGCGGTAGACATCTCGGGACCGGAGTCTGCGCGGTAGAGAGCTCAAGACCGGAGTCTGCGCGGTAGAGTCTGGGCGGTAGAGATCCCGGGACCGGAGTCTGGGCGGTAGAGAGCGCGGGACCGGAGTCTGGGCGGTAGAGAGCTCGGGACCGGAGTCTGGGCGGTAGAGAGCGCGGGACCGGAGTCTGGGCGGTAGAGAGCGCGGGTCCGTAGTCTGCGCGGTAGAGAGCTCGGGACCGGAGTCTGCGCGGTAGAGATCTCGGGACCGGAGTCTGGGCGGTAGAGATCTCGGGGCCGGAGTCTGGGCGGTAGAGAGCGCGGGACCGAGTCTCGCGCGGTAGAGAGCTCGGGACCGGAGTCTGCGCGGTAGAGTCTGGGCGGTAGAGATCTCGGGACCGGAGTCTGGGCGGTAGAGCGCGGGACCGGAGTCTCGCGCGGTAGAGATCTCGGGACCGGAGTCTGCGCGTAGAGATCTCGGGACCGAGTCTGGGCGGTAGAGAGCGCGGGACCGGAGTCTGGGCGGTAGAGAGCGGGGGACCGGAGTCTGCGCGGTAGAGTCTGGGCGGTAGAGAGCTCAAGACCGGAGTCTGCGCGGTAGAGTCTGGGAGGTAGAGATCCCGGGACCGGAGTCTGGGCGGTAGAGAGCGCGGGACCGGAGTCTGGGCGGTAGAGAGCTCGGGACCGGAGTCTGGGCGGTAGAGATCTCGGGACCGGAGTCTGGGCGGTAGAGATCTCGGGACCGGAGTCTGGGCGGTAGAGAGCGCGGGACCGGAGTCTGCGCGGTAGAGATCTAGGAAGCGGAGTCTGGTCTAGGGACCGCTGGTGAACGCACCTACAGGGATTCTTAATTGACTGAAGCCCGATTGTTTACAGTCATATTGCTGTGGTACGCTAAGAGTAAAATGCAGAAGTGCCGGTGCCCACTTCAGGAACTGCATATATATATATATATATATATATATATATATATATATATATATATATATATATATATATATATATATATATATATATATATATATATATATATATATTATATAAATATGTTCTGAAATATGTCAAGGCAATAAAATGTCAAAATATTTTTGTTATATATTTGTTTATATTGATTTTAAAATATTAAAAAAATGGCCATATATCATTTAAAATATTGACATTTATAACACTGTTTTACTGGTTTGAATGTCAAGATTGTTGAATGGATATCTTTCTACATAATCTATAGTACATGTAAAGTCTTTTGTATATTCTGAAGGAAATATATGTCTCAAATATTTGTTTTCTGCATCTGTCGGTTACACTGACCGGTTTTAATTATTATAATTTTTTATTATAATTTTTATACATATTTTATTTTATTTATTATATCTATATGTTTTTTTCTAGTTTTTTTATGTTATTTAGATTTTTACTAACTGTTGTTGTTGCTGAATGTTTGTCTTTGTCATTTTGTTTTAAAAGATATCAAAACACCCCAAAAATGTATTTAAAAAAACATTTATATAAATATATTTAGCAATATGTCAATATTTCCAAATATGTTCTTAGCTATTTTATTGTAGATTTTAAAATACATATATATATATACAGTCAATAATAATAATAATAATAATGAGGATCGCAAAATAAAATGTGACATACCCAAAAACTCTTCATACAGTGACTACCAGTAAAACTGATAAAGTGTTTGTTCTTTAATTGCTAACGTGACCTTTGACACCACAGACTGAACTAAATGAAGCGTTGCTTGATCTAAATGGGCATTATCTAATAAATCTAACAGCTGATTGGTTGATTGTAATCCATTACATCCCTTTCAAGATGAGTTTGTTCAGTTTAACTCTTGTCATTTTCTATAGCGAATAAACTGAGATAATGTGAGGAAATGTTGAAGGCATTGGTTTGACTGTATATATTTTTGCCATGTGAGATTCCTGGGAATAAAATTAACGAGAGACAGCGGAAATCCGGTTGTGTTTTAAGCTCCGGCACATTGTGAGGGAAATGAAGGTTTTCTGAGGTTAGCTTCCGTCATGCCAATAATATCCAGTAATCCAGCAGATACAGGGAACAGCGCAGATCGCGATTAGTTCTTCATCCACTTCAAATCAAACTTATTTCTGGCCTTGAGGATCAGTCAGTGGTTTTACGGCATAATCCAGCTGTGAGCGCTGGGAATCACGCTTGATCCTGTACTCGCACTAACCTGGACGTCACCCTGTAATACTGCAGGCCTCGGAGGCTGCGACCTCAAACGACTTCTACACACTCATACGTCAGACGCACTCCATGGGAAAGATAAAGACTGCCATGTTTCGTCCTGTGATGAACTGCGGCGTTTTGTTTATCATTCCTACAGTGCTGACGTTTGCATTATGTAACGATTTCAAAGCAAGTGGCTTCTCACCGATGCACCTGTTTGAAACGCAAATATCCAATCCGCCAGTGATCACACGGCAAACACAATGCTTTTAGATCATCAGAATGGGGAAGAAAGCTGATTTAAGTGACTTTATAAGTGAGAGTATTTCAGAAAGTTCTTGCTTAGTTTGATATTTAGTATCTAATGCAATGCATTTCAGACATTTCACGTGTCCAAATCATTTTTGAGGTCACTGTATATCCTCTAAGCAGAAAGAAAAGCACTCATGAAAATGAAACAAAAACAGCACGAGTGATATTTTTCCAGGGTGCAAAACACTGAGGGATTTGACCCTAAATAAAGGAAATAAAGGAACGAAACTGAAAACGCAGTGATCATTTACTCACCTCTGTGTTGCTTCAAACTCGTATGTCTTTTATTACAATACGTGGTATTTTCCATTTAGGGACAGTTTATGGAGACCAAGTCTGTCAAGCTGCAGAAAAGACAAAAACACCACCTTAATATAACATATTTATGCACTATATTCCAAGTCTTTTAAAAGCCACATGATAACTTTGTGTGAGGAACAGACTGAAATGTATTCATCTTCCATTCGGCGAAGGTTTGATTGATGGCAAACACCATTGGTTCTTCAGTGTCCGCTTGGAAAATCTCTGAAAAGACAGTAAAAATATGCAATATATGGGTTGGAAATGACACAGTGTGTAAATCAATGACAGAATTTTGGGCTTTAGAGTTCCTAAAAAGAAGTAACATTTCAACAGTGTTTTCAAAGGTTCGCCAGAAATATTCCCAAAGTCAAGATACAGCAGTGGCCAAAAGTGACATTTGTTTGATTTAACCATCAAAATATATGAGAACATGCTTATGAGTATTAGTTTAGGGGGGTGAACACTTATGCAGTTACTCTGAAATGCATCACTTTGGTTTTCAGTGGCATTTTTGGCTTTACAGTTCCCTACAAGTTTAAATAAACCATTAAAATATGAGGATGAGTGTAACGGAGGCCAGCTAGTAGTCTCTGTGCGAGTAAACCTCACTCCTCTGATCTCAAGAGACGCTCTAGCAAATGACGCTAGAGGTTGCAGCCTTTAGCCTCCTTGTTAGAGTGTCTGACCCTCATGTTGGCAGACCCGGGTTCGAGTCCTGCTTGGAGCGGGGCGGTTCGAACAGGAGGGGTTACATGAGAAAATGCTTGAGTATTAGTTCAGGGGGGTGAACACTTATGCAGTTAATTACATTGACCAAAAAAGTGCCGCTGTCATTGTTTATTTACCTCATCATAGATTTAAGACAAAAAATGAGAGCTGACGTCTGGCTAAGTGTGCTAGGCAAAACACCACTGGGACTGTGTGAGACAAACCTCAGCAGATTGCAGATTCCTGTCTGTGTTATCAAGCGGAGGTGAATGAACACAGAGTTCCCTGGTCTTTCCCCCCTCCTTCCTCTGGCTCTTGCCTTCAAGACAGCTGTTCTGACCTCCCCTGATATTGGATTAGTGAAGAAGAGACGGCAGAAGCTTTAGTGCTTTTCTCATTCCTTAGCTCACCTAGTCCTGACCCAACTTAACCTCATTAAACCAAATGCCTCACCGTTCCCTAACCTCCAGCCCTTACGTATTCATCAACGGATCAGAGAACCGAAGATTGATAAGTTATATTGACTCTCAAGTGAATGCATCTTGATTTGTTTCACTATTTTTATTGGGAAGGACAAATAACCCCGCCACAAACTAAGATAGAAAGGTTATATTGAAATCTTGGAAACAAGATTATTGTTCTTACCCCATTGGCAGATAATTATGCTTGTTTTAAGCATAAAACACTTCATTTTGATTTTCTTCCACTGGAAAACAAGAAAAATATCTTGTGTAATTTTACTTGGTATTTGGACAGGAAACAAGACAAAAATACAATTTAAGAAAATCCTTTTTTTGCAGTGATGCCAGCATGGTTGATGGTTTGATGTCAAACGGTCTACACACACATCCAATTATAATATTTTTTTGCAAACCAAAGCTTACAATGACTTAACCCTTGTGATGTTGGGGATGTTTTCGTCCACTATAGGGTGCATTTGAGTCTTAATTTAGCCCAACTTTCTCTGTGTTTCAGCAAATGGAATGATTTTTGGTGACAAATCTCATTTTGACATATTTTGGGAAAATGCTTTGAAAAAAACTCAATGATACACTGTGGACAAATTCACTCCCTTTCGTTATGTTCGGGATGAAAACATTAAACTGTTGGGATTGAATTAAACTGCTGTCAAAATGTATCAGATTAATTTATTTATTTTTTAATCCAGGATTTTTAATCTTTAATTGCCAAGTTCATAAATGATTTTCAAAAACACAAAATGCTTATTTTCAATATAAAAAGTGATTGCGGACTGGATATTTTTTCAGCGGTGTCAAAAGAAGTATAGATACTAGGGTTTGAAAAGACTTCTGTAGAAGTGTAAGTATCAACTCAAGCTTTTTACTCAAGTAAACGTGTAAAAGCACTGCTTTCAAAATTACTTAAAGTATAAAAGTAAAAGTAATGTAAGGGGAAAAAATGCCATTAAGGACAAAAGCTTAGGCCATGCCACAGGGGCCTATAGTGCACTACCCCACCTCCTCAAAAAACATTTCTCTAAAGGCCATAATGACTATAATGCCCACTGAAAATGAACGCATTTTAGTCCAATGTAAATACATTAAAGAACCATATATGTGATCTGTGTCATGTGCAGGTGCGACGGATCGCGAACAAACCAACAGGGTTGTCGGAATGGTATACAAACCCGATTCCCCGACACTGTACAAACTGTGAATAAAAACAGAATGCAATGATGTGGAAGTTTCAAATTTCAATATTTTATTCAGAACACAACATAGATGACACATCAAATGTTTAAACTGAGAAAATGTATCATTTTAAGGGAAAAATAAGTTGATTTTAAATTTCATGGCATCAACACATCTTAAAAAAGTTGGGACAAGGCCATGTTTCCCACTGTGTGGCATCCCCTCTTCTTTTTCTAACAGTCTGCAAACGTCTGGGGACTGAGGAGACAAGCTGCTCAAGTTTAGGAATAGGAATGTTGTCCCATTCTTGTCTAATACAGGCTTCTAGTTGCTCAACTGTCTTAGGTCTTCTTTGTGGCATCTTCCTCTTTATGATGCTCAAATGTTTTCTATGGTGAAAGATCTGGACTGCAGGCTGGCCATTTCAGTGCCCAGATCCTTCTACGCAGCCATGATGTTGGAATTGATGCAGTATGTGATCTGGCATTGTCATGTTGGAAAATGCAAGGTCTTCCCTGAAAGAGACCACGTCTGGATGGGAGCAGATGTTGTTCTAGAACTTGGATATCCCTTTCAGCATTGATGGTGCCTTTCCAGATGTGTAAGCTGCCCATGCCACACGCACTCATGAACCCCATCCCATCAGAGATGCAGGCTTCTGAACTGAGCGCTGACAACAACTTGGGTTGTCCTTGTCCTCTTTAGTCCGGATGACATGGCGTCCCAGTTTTCCAAAAAGAACTTCAAATTTTGATTGGTCTGATCACAGAACAGTTTTCCACTTTGCCACAGTCCATTTTAAATGAGCCTTGGCCCAGAGAAACGCCTGCGCTTCTGGATCATGTTTAGATATGGCTTCTTTTTTGACCTATAGAGTTTTAGCCGGCAGCGGTGAATGGCACGGTGGATTGTGTTCATGACAATGTTTTCTGGAAGTATTCCTGAGCCCATGTTGTGATTTCCATTACAGTAGCATTCCTGTATGTGATGCAGTGCCGTCTAAGGGCCGGAGATCACGGGCATCCAGTATGGTTTTCCGGCCTTGACCCTTACGCACAGAGATTGTTCCAGATTCTCTGAATCTTTGGATGATATTATGCACTGTAGATGATGAGAACTTCAAACTCTTTGCAGTTTTTCTCTGAGAAACTCCTTTCTGATATTGCTCCAGTATGTTTGGCCGCAGCATTGGGGGAATTGGTGATCCTCTGCCCATCTTGACTTCTGAGAGACACTGCCACTCTGAGAGGCTCTTTTTATACCCAATCATGTTGCCAATTGACCTAATAAGTTGCAGATTGGTCCTCCAGCTGTTCCTTATATGCACATTTAACTTTTCCGGCCTCTTATTGCTCCCTGTCCCAACTTTTTTGGGAATGTGTAGCTCTCATGAAATCCAAAATGACATTTTGACATTTCATGACATTTCAAAATGTCTCACTTTCAGCATTTGATATGTTATCTATATTCTATTGTCAATAAAATATAAGTTTATGAGATTTGTAAATTATTGCATTCCTTTTTTATTCACAATTGTACAGTGTCCCAACTTTTTTGGAATCGGGTTTGTATGTTTATACTTCCCATCGTGCGATTTATCTGGATAGTTTTTCTTTGTTTTTTTGAACAATGGCAAGATAGGAGTCAAATAGGAGTAATAAGGCTATTTTTAAAATGTAAGGAGTAGAAAGTACAGATAATTGTATGAAAATGTGAGCAGAAGTAAAAAGTCAGCTGAAAAATAATTACTCCAGTAACGTATAGATACCCAAAATTTCTACTTAAGTAAGTATTTGTACTTCGTTACTTGACACGTCTGTATTTTTTGTTTCCCTTTTATCACAGTCTTGGGCGTGTGAGAGATTAGTGCCAACACTGGCTTTGATGTATTGTTAGTTTTAGTGCAGCATCAGATTTGAACATGGGCGTCAGAACCATTGTTCGTGGTAACACTTTTTAAGACTAGTGATATTGGACCCGCTCACTTTTATCATCTCTAATTCATCGGCACATGTCTGTTTACACATCCATAACTGATGGATGCTTTATTTTTTATTAATTTTTATTGAAAATAAATGCCTTTCCAATCGGTCATGTGATGGGGAAAGAGAGTAGAGTGAGTTCGGCTAAAGGCAGATTTTTTTGCCCATGGATTTGAATGTTTTCTCCTCATTTCCTGTTCGTGGCTGTTTCTGCCCCATTGACTTCCATTATAACCACATGCTTTGATTGCAAAGCCATGACACCATATAAACATGCATTCTTGATTGTTGGTGGTTTTCCCTGTTGGGAAGAGGTAAAATTTGTAATTTTTACTGTTGATCACCAGGTGGCACCATTAACCCTTTAGATAGGCCTGTGCAAACAACAACAAAAAGCTTAGTTTCTGGCTTTTATATGGAGTATAACAGCATACAAATGAGGGAGAAAAATTTCAATCTGATGCTGCACAAAACCTAACAATGCATCAAAGCCAATGTTGTTCCTGATCTCTCACATGTCCACAACTGTGATAAAAGGTAAAAAATATCCAGCCCACAAGTCATTTTGTGTTTTTTTCCCCAAATCAGTGACATCATTTATGAAATTGTCAATTAAAGAGTAACAAGAAGTGAATTTGAACAATACACAAGGGTTAAATTAAGTTTTTATTGTGGTGTCCCACTGATATTCACCCGCCTATAAACATCAATATAACTGACTTGTCTTACACGTTGGGCAGAACGTTCCCTAGATCAGTATATTGGGTCCTCCAACAATGGAAACTGAAGCTCTAGTATGTGCTTTATAAACAGTTGTCTAAATAAATCACAGACCTCGAGGTTCTCCAGTCTGTTAAACCCATTTAGGAGCTTCACTTCATTTCTTTATCATGTCTTGACCTCCGCTATCCATTGGGGGTTCCAGTGTTGCAATACATTAAATAAGAGACCAAGCAATTTACAAGTGACTCACTGCTGCCACATTCCCAGCCTTGTTGCGTCACCTACCTCACATGACGCCTTTGCAAAACTTCTGGGAGGTTGCATATTCTGGGAATGCACATCACAAGTACACTACAACCTGGGAAGATGCTGCATTCTGGGAACATGACCGACTTCCAAGATTCTCACAGTTGCTTAGGTATTGGCAGCGCTGGAAAATAGTGCCAGAAAAACTGTAGGAGATTTTACAAGAAAATTCAAATGCAGCAGGTGGACACATAAAGAGCTAAAGGTGCTAACGCAGCGCCTCCTAGTGGAAACCTTCGCGTCTCTGATGTGTCTTTGATAATTCTCAGTTGTTTTGAAAGTCTCTTCAAAGGCCGTTCACTTGATCGCAACTGTGCAAATCCTTGTCAGAGGGTTTCAAGGCTTACTAAATATTATGTTTCAAATGAAAGTCCAGCCTTGAACTAGGCATCCAGAAAATTTAAATACAGGGCATGTAACTTTATTTACTGAAATATGCTATGGTGCATGAAATGAGGTGGCGAAACGGAAATAATTTGAAAATGACAAGTTATTTAAGAGGACACAGGGCTGAAAGAAAGCTAAATGAGTGAATTCATAAAGCTTTGCGAGTCTAATTGGACATTATGTACAGTCAAATTGCTTTAGTCATTTTCCACTGTAACTACAGATTGCTAATGTGGAGATCAATGGAGTATTATTGCTCCATCAGGACTTTAAGGAAGTCTGGTAAAATTCCTAAGGAGAAATAAAACAAGTCAATAGTTGGCATTCAATAAAAACACCATTGGTGAAGAAATTCAAATAATTTCAAAAGCAGCAGCAGGAAACACAATTAATGTTACGTTTTGAAAGTAAAATTGTTACAAAAAGTAACAATGATCAACAACTATAATTTAACAAGTAACAACTATGGGTATAACTTACAGTGTCATTGTTACATGTAGTTACTATAGTCATAACGAGACATTATGCATAATTACATGCAACTAACCCTGAACCAAACAATAATCTTAACCCTATAGTAAGTAGACACTTAATATTACTCAGTTCTTAAATGTATACACTCTAAAAAATGGGTTGGGTTGTTTTAAGGAAACATTTAACCCAACCGCTGGGTTAGTCCATTTTCAACCCAACTTGGGCTGTTTTTAACCCAGCATTTTTTAGAGTGTAATTACAAGACATCTTAAAATAAAGTGTAACCCAATTATATATAATCATATAACAAGTAATAACTATATAATGTCACAAGTAGCAACAACTGTGTGTAAATCATGTAACATTTTAAAATAAAATATCGTTTGCAAATAGTTTAAATTGATTACTTCATTAGCCTACTACAATTACTCTTGCCAGGCTGTTATTGAAAATAAGAACTTGCTCTTAAGTAACTTGCCTGGTTAAATAAAGCTTAAACATAAGTTTAACTCATTTTACCATTCTTATTTATTCCCTTAATCCCTTTTAATCCTTTAATTATTCAATTCCTTTATTATTATTTTTATTATTTATAATAATATAAATTATACCCCGAGCACAAAAGTGAAACTGGTGTGTTCTGCATTTCATGCCAAGCAACAGAAGTATAAACGCTAATGTGTGTTGAGCGATGCCATCACTTAATTGTGCATCCTTTTTTCGGCAACACTTCATGAGTCATCGAGAGCATGCAGGTTTTTCCACTCGCTGTATCTCTCGCGGTCACGTTTCTCTCCCCACCCTGCCGCTCTGAATTCACCTAAAAAGACCCAGTGTTAGTGTCAAGGTCCAAATAACCACGTCTAAAAGCCATCACATAAGCAACAAGCCGAAAGTAGGTCAAGATAACCTCGTCTGACTGAGATACAGGCCTCACTGCTGGGCCGGCGCTCGGTGATTGTGCAGGTCTGGGTCACAGAGACTCGAGGCCGAGGCACGTTGGTGTGTAACCTAAACTGAACCTTACAGAAACTCCTCGGCTTTGTCTCCGTGCCACTCCCTGTGGGATGCTGCCTCTCTCCCGTCTTTCATCCCAATGTGGAGTGTCACAGAAAGACTAGGAGGAGAGAGGAAAAAGGAGACATTACTTGCAGCCATTTCACTTTTCCGGCCTCTTATTGCTCCCTGTCCCAACTTTTTTGGAATGTGTAGCTCTCATGAAATCCAGAATGAGCCAATATTTGGCATGACATTTCAAAATGTCTCACTTTCAACATTTGATATGTTATCTATATTCTATTGTGAATAAAATATATACGTTTATGAGATTTGTAAATTATTGCATTCCTTTTTTATTCACAATTTGTACAGCGTCCCAACTTCTTTGGAATCGGATTTGTACGTTTAAATCATATAAAAAGTAATAACTATCAATAATGTAACAAGTAATATAAAACTTCTGTACTTCAACTTAAAATGGACAGTGATAAATGTTGAAATATGTGTTTGTTTTTAATATTTTATTTCAAGATAATACCTGACGAGTAGAGATCCCATTTTCTCTTTATCTGAACACATTTGAACATTTTTGGATTAGATTGAAAACCTCAAAATGCACATTATAAAATTTAAATTACAAACAAAATATTACACATGTAAATGTTTCAAAAGACACTGCCTAAGCGTCAGTGATCAGCGTTTGGTGAGTCCTGACCTTTGACCTCAATCCAGACTATACATGCAGTTTTTAAGCTCTTTCCCAGTTCAAAGTGACTCCAACTCCAGGAAAACTCTATCGACGCACCAAAACGCATCATAGCAGTCCACAATCGCTTTGAGAGGGAGTAAATTACTAAAGTTTGTGTTTGTTCCTGACACGATCAGTGACATTTAATGAAGATCAAACTTCTGCTTTAGTGTTCCACAGAAAAATAACCGGTTTAGGAGACGAATAAAGACTTAGAAGAAAATAAATAAAACTAGAGATTTATCAAAATGCAGACAAGGAAGACATTACTTTGAAAAAGGTCTAGGCAATTCAACAGAGCTATATTTAATAGCTTTATGTAAGATTTGACTTAAAGGACAATGGTTATGAAATATGAATGCATCAGGGAGGATGGCTAACGTGAGGAATTATGCTAGTTTTTATGTGTGAATGGAAGAAGTCTTGACTGGTAAGGGAATCCGAGCGGCTCACGCTGAAACTTCCACATAAAATACGTGCTGTGTGTCTTAAATGAACAAGCGCTTATCTGGAGAGGTTCCTGTTGCCCTTCGGCTCACACATTACCTGCTTTTCCTTCTGTACAAACTGTCCCTAAAATATTTAAGACTAAATAAACTCACCAATGAATCAAAATAACCTTTCCAGTCCTGCAAGTGTTCTTTTGCAATGTAACTCCGCTTTATATGAGCAAAACAAAATACCCTCTTTTCAAAGGATGTCTTGTTTTGAGATGACCTTTTTCTTTTTTCCGACTCCCCGTTGAGAAGTGTTCTTGAGGGTTTTGGCTCCATCTTGTGGCACACTAAAGAACACTAAAGAAAGCTTTGTTAGTATGCATATCGGAGACATGTGTGCAAAATATATTCTTCAAACGTTTCCATTCTGCATTGTCAGGTGATGTCTTCTGTAATGGGGGGACTCAGATTCCAGCTGCCAGTTTATTCCCCACAGCTGTTCATCTGTGAATCATATTAAGAGCCCACCACTGTGTGTCAAATTGATAAAAAATGGTAAAAATATAAAAAAATAAATATGCACTCACATAGAAGGCATTCTTGATGCAGGCCAGTGAAGTAAAACCCTGCAAGGTCGATGCATTTTTTAAAGTAAAAAGTTAAAGTTATTTCTAAAAAAATGGCATGTCTTACATGAGACGCTGCAAAAGATGCGAGCGAAATGGTTAAAGACGTCCATCTAGCACGTTTAAGTTGGGAAAAAAAATGGAAAAGTAGCGCAGTGGAATGGAAAAATGGCCCTTAAAGGGATCACCCTCAAGTCATCCTAGGTGTGTATGACGAATACAATCGGAGTTATATTAAAAAAAATGTCCTTATCTGCACATATATTTAATTCGACGACGTGATTAAATATGTATGCATACACGCTGCTGGTTCAAGATCACTAGAGGATATGAAATGTGTCCATAAAAACTTAAACAGTGAAACGGGACCCCCTCTGAAACAGTGTCGCCGCGCCGCGTTCAGAACATTGTTTAAGTGACAAACACCAGTATTGCATTTATTCATAACAAAAAAAATCAGGTATGAACCGGTACACCGACCAGTAATATGGCAGCCCAAAAAAGTCCACCATCCATTGTAAACGTGCTCCACACGGCTCCAGGGGTTAACCCATTGGTGCCCAAATTTTTCTGAATGGTTGGCAGTTGAAGTTGGCAGCCACATGTGACAGGAAGTAAATACCTTTTTCTCCCCCTTGAAATCCTTTATTTGGTTGTTTGCTTGCATGTCATTGAGACGTAAAACATTGATAACATCTAGAAAAATACTTACAAAAGGAAAATTACAACTATACACTGCAGCAACTATAGTTTCCGGTGGGCTTAAATGGTTAATAAAGGCCTTCTGAAGCGAATCGATGGGTTTGTGTAAGAAAAATATCCATATTTAACACGTTATAAAGTAAAATATCTAGCTTCCGGCGGACCGCCTTCCTTATTCAACTTACGGAAAAAGTGTAACTGGCGCGACGATGACGTCGGATGTAGTGTAATGGTGCGTCCACACCAGACGCGAATGAAGCGTTAAGCGCGAGGGATTTACATGTTAAGTCAATGCAAAGACGTGAATAGACATTCTGCGGCGCGATGTCATTCTAGGGTGATTTCAGGGAGATTGGGACACTTTTTACCATTGAGATGACTTGGAAAACGTGTCCCAATCACCCTATTGAGACTACAAGCTAGCTAAAGCCGGCTTAATTGAGCTTATTCGCCGTATTTTAAAACAATCCATGTCAGCCATTTCACACCGAGACGAGCCGCTGGCAGAAGCTCGGATTCGCATCTGTTGTGAAGTGAACGTCACGCGTGAATGAAGCGAGTAAACTCAAAATGGGGAGGGGCTGGCCTGGGGGCCGACAAAAAGTTGAATCGAGATTCAAGATTCAAGAGAGTTTTATTTGTCACATACACAGTTATATACAGAATATACAACCGGCAGTGAAATGTAAACAGGTCCGCTCCATGGACAGTGCAAATTCACAGTTAAAAACACAAGGAGGAAATTATAATAGAAATAGAATAAAAAAGTACTAATATATATATATATATATATATCTGTAGAATTATAAATAATCAAGTCAAGTAGAAAAAAATAAATAAATAAGTGGAATAAAATAAGTGAGGTAAACTGTGCAGTGAGTAAACTGTAGACTTATAAATATGTGGTTAACAAATGTATAAAGAGTATAATGTGCAAACAGGTTTATAACAGGTTGTTACACAGTAACAACGAGAACAGAAAGTGCAGTGCAATGTCAGTGTATCGATGTTTATCCTGACGTGAAGTCACGTGATGTTAAGTGACTGAGTTCAGGAGTCTGATGGCCTGGGGAAGAAGCTCCTCCTGAGTCTCTCAGTTTTGGCCATCAGGCTTCGGAGCGCTACCAGATGGCAGCAGCGTGAAATGAGGGTTTGCAGGGTGATTAGAGTCCTTGATGATCTTAGTAGCTCTACCTTTGCAGCGTTTGGTGTAGACGTCCTGCAGAGACGGGAGAGCTGACCCTGAGATACGCCGGATAAGCGCACTACTCTTTGCAGGGCTTTGCGGTCATGACTGGTGCTGTTCCCATACCACGCTGTGATGCACTGAGTTAATACACTTTCTATCGCCCCTAAATAGAACGTTTTCAGGATAGCTGGTGAAACCCTGAATTTTCTCAGCTGGCGCAGGTGGTACAGTCTTTGCCTGGCTTTTTTCACCTGTGTCTGAATGTGAGCAGTCCAGGTCAGGTCCTCGGAGATGTTTACTCCCAGGTACTTGAAGCTGCTCACTCTCTCCACTGGTGACCCGCTGATCATGAGGGGGGAGTATGTCCGTTGCTGTCTCTTCCTGAAGTCCACAATCAGTTCTTTGGTCTTGCCAACATTCAGAGAGAGACAGTTGTCCTGGCACCATGATGTTAGATGCTCCACCTCGTCCAAGTATGCCGTCTCGTTGTTGGAAATGAGGCCCAGGACAACAGTATCATCAGCAAATTTGATGATAGAGGTGGAGCTGTGTGTGGACAAACAGTCATGCGTGTAGAGAGAGTAGAGCAGGGGACTCAGGACACAGCCCTGTGGAGCTCCCACACTCAGGGTGATGGAGGTGGAGGTGGACTGGCCTATTCTCACCACCTGAGGCCTGCCAGTGAGGAAGTCCTCAATCCAGTGGCAGAGAGAAGGATTCAGGCCAAGATCCAGGAGTTTGGAGGTTAGCTTGGTGGGAACTATGGTGTTAAAGGCTGAGCTATAGTCAATAAATAGCAGCCTTACGTAGTTCCCACTTTTGCTGTCGATGTGAGTGAGGGAGGAGTGGAGGACATGAGAGATGGCATCTTCAGTCGATCTATTGGGACGATAGACAAACTGAAGAGGGTCCAAAGTGTCAGGAATGAAGGCGCAAATGGTGTTTTTAATGAGTCTCTCAAAGACCTTCATGACTATAGACGTGAGAGCCACTGGACGATAGTCATTTAGGCAAGAGGGTTTACTGTTCTTAGGGACAGGGATGATGGTGGATTTTTTGAAGGAGGTGGGGACCACAGATGTAGCGAGGGACTCATTAAAGATAGATGTAAACAACCCAGCGAGCGGATCAGCACAGGACCGCAGAACACGGCCTGAAATACCATCCGGCCCGGCAGCTTTCCTGACGTCCACACGCTTGAGTGCTCTACGAACTTCATCCTCTGAGACAGAGATCACGTGGTTGTTGCTGCTCTGAGTGATTCCCTCTAACGCGCCACTTGGCGGAGTCGCGCTGCCGCGGTTACAATCAAAGCGAGTGTAGAAAGAGTTTAACTTGTTCACAAGCGACGGATCAGTGCTCACCTCTGCAGAGGATTTAGATCCAAAAGAACAGATGGACCTCAGACCCTGCCACATGCGCCGCGAGTCGTTGAGTTGGAAATGAGACTCCACTCGATCCCTATAACGGAGCTTTGCGGCTTTAACTGTTTTAACGTGTGTTCACTGCAGCGCGGATTGAATTGTCCACCCACGGTTTCTGATTTGAGAAGGACGTTATTGTTATTGTTTGCGTGTCTTGCTCGGTAAGCGTGTTGATGAAGCAAAGCGCCACATCCGTGAACTCACTGACGTCAGCTGAACTCGCCCGGAACATGTCCCAGTCAAAGTCATCCAGAGCTGCCTGTAGCGCGGTCTCTGAATCGGGGGATCAGCGTTTAACTTCCCGCCTCACCGGGGGTTCCTGAACGAGCCTTTGTTTGTATTCGGGAGTGAGGAAAATGGCGGCATGATCCGATTTGCCAAAAGCTGGTAGTGACCGCGCTTTATAGGCGTTCTTAAACGGAGAGTAGCAATGATCCAGTGTGTTTGCTCCTCGTGTAGGACAGGAGACGTGCTGGTGAAAGTTTGACAAGACTTTCTTTAGGTTTGCTTTGTTAAAATCGCCCGCGACGATGAAAGCAGCATCGGGGGGTAAAGGCCAGATAAAGCCAGCGCTGTGTCTGCCTGCGGTGGGATGTAAACGGCGGTCGCGACAACAGAGGAAAACTCCCTCGGCAGATAGAATGGGCGGCAGATGATTGTTAAATGTTCCAGATGAGGTGAGCAGGACCGCGAGAGAATGGTGATGTTCCTGGGGTCGCACCATTTCTTGTTGATCATGAAACACACTCCACCGCCTTTGGATTTACCGGCCTCGGCTGTTCTGTCCATCCGAAAAACAGAGAAGTTCTCCGACGGCGTCACAGCTGTGTCCGGGACCGCGGGCGTGAGCCATGTTTCAGACAAACAATAGATATTACAGTCTCTCATGTCCCGTTGAAAAATCCTGGCTCTAAGATCGTCCATCTTATTTTCCAAGGATTGAACATTTGCGAGCAGAATGCTCGGGAGAGGAGGTCTGTATGCCCTTTTCCTCAGTCTGTTGCGGATCCCTGCGCGTTTCCCACGGTGTTTCTTGATTCATCGCCGTCAACTCGTCTGCCCATTATTCATCTCGGCGTTCCGAAGGATCTCAGATGGCCACAGAGGATCGGCGAAAGTGTCCTGAAACAGTCCAGTGTAGAGGTAACCAATGTCCAAAAGAGTTTTGCTGTCATAGCAGATCAATGCAGATGATAAGTTTGTAAAAATTGAGAGCAAAAGAAAGTAAAATAGTAAATAAAAGCACAGTCTTCGCAGAGCGACCTGAACGGCGACCGAACACGGCGGCGCCATCTTGGAAAAACCGAGGGCTGACTTTCAATGGATCATTTAGCACAGGGTTCTGTGAACATTGTGAACTGTGAAAGGCGCTACACTTTCTGCACAAGTTGAATAAGGAAGGCGGTCTGCCGAAAGCTAGATATTTTACTTTATAACATGTTAAATATGGATATTTTTCTTACACAAACCCCTCGATTCGCTTCAGAAGGCCTTTATTAACCCCCGGAGCCATGTGGAGCACTTTACAAAAGCTTTATTGATTTATTTTACAGTAAACACTTCATAATCTACCCAAAACAGGCCAAAGAAATCTTGTCTAAACAATCTTACATCTATGACATTTAATGTAGCGTATCTGTTATAATATTTGTTTTTGATTTACGTTATTTAAAACCTGACATTTCAACGCTTCTTTAGTCCTATGTCTCATGTTTTGTGTCAAGTATTCACTAAGTCACAGTTCATTTTCTGAAGAGTATCAGAATGGATTTCATTGACAGATGTGGCAGATCGCGCATGATGTTTGCTTTATTTTGCAAAAAGCACAACATTTTATTTTTATTGGGAGCCTACACAAATAAAAGTAGACACTTAAGAGTTTCGAATTATGTATAACACTTGCCTGAATGAATTCGGCTGAGTATTTTTCGCACCGATAAGAAAAAACGTGAGTTGGTCGCACTGTCGATCCCTTTAAGGGGCACACTGCACTTTTCATATCATCGACTTCCATTCAAATGCATGCGAATGTGTCAGACCTGAAATGCATTCGCATTTCGCTGCACTCCGAAGTTCAAGTTTGGTAGCCCGTCTGGAAAACACACAGCCCCGGGACGTTGGGCTTTACGAGCCCTGGCCCATACATGTCCGAGTCTGATCCCGAATCGCAGCACAATGAACCTACAACACCTCAAATAAAGGATTCTCCAGCCATGCTCTGTTAGACACGTACACATAATCAAAACAATCTGTAACAATGCAATACTATCACATATAATAAACTCACATTACTCACTCTTCATTAAAAATAAAGTTCATCCATGCATTCATAACATTAGAATCCGAATGAAGCTTATGCGGCATGTTTATTGCTTAGAAGTTCAATCCGGTTTAGCTCTGTGTAGGCCTGTGTCATGTCAGGCACGAGTTGGTGGGCGGGGCTACAGAATCAGGCGTTCTTCTTCTTCTGTTGAGGCGGCGTTTCGCCACACGCTGACGTCACGGCCGGCACATTCTCAGATCCAGCATTTGCTGGGCCTGGTGTCAATAAAAGCTTTTCTTTCACTAACAAGGAAGTTTTCAGCTCTGAAACTTACAGGACGTTCTTATATCACCATGACCTTTTATAAATCAGAAGCTCAAGGGAAAGTTGAATGACCCCTTTAAGGCATTTCTCCTTAAATAGAACATATTTGGCATAAAGCGTTCGTTAAAATTGAGTCAAGAATTCTAAATGGAATTCAAACTCAAAATTATTGAATTACATTGTGCAAGAAAATACTAATTACATTTTTCTACTTTTCTTTGTGAAAACTGTTTCCACACCAATTGTTTTTATCTTTAAATCTTGGATTGTGATAAAACAAGTGGGAATAAAATCTCAAATTTAAACTGAACCGCATATAGACTTGAGGATGTAATCTTTGAAGCTATATAATGTGTGTCAGTGTTTGTGTAATTAATAATCTTCATGCGTCAAACCCACATTACGTTTGATCCATAAACCTTTTATCCTCACGTTTAACAAGAGCCACTTTCATTTAGCCTAAATGAATCGATTGTATGCCTCGGATTTACATTTGATTAATTGAACAGCACAGTAGACAAGACGCATGTTTGATCTTTGTACTGTAATCATCTGTTATCCGAGCGGAGACAGTAAATCTATTCCTGAAGGAAGTCTACACTGACGGCGGGATGCATTACCTGTGTCTCTTAAGACGGATGTCTCGGTCTTGGACTCGTGTCCTTCCTCTGGGGTTCTTCGGTGGGATTTGCTTCCTCGAAGATGGATCTTCAAGTCGAAGACTTTTGTCCTTTTTTCCAGGGATTCTCCCAAGCTTTTTGAGGTTCTGGAGAGCAAAAACCTTTTCCCTCCAAATACTACAAATGCAAATGTTTCACGTTGACGTTTACGAAGCTCAATTGACATGTACCGAAAATCCGTATGAAACAACGCGAGCAAAAAAAGAAAAAAAAATAACTTTAAAACATTTTTTTCCAAACATGTTTCCTGTCATTTTAGGTAGACATATGTTCAAGTATTCATTTTCCCAATATGTTTGGTTTTAGTTAAAAATGGGGTGTAGAGCCATGATTGACAGCTGTGCTTGCGAATGAGTTTGTGGGAGCGGGAGTGTGGGCGGGACCTTGATAACTCCGGCTCCGAACCACATAATCAACAATGACCGTTACTGGGATATTTTTGAGACACATCTTTTTTTTTTTACAGTCTATGGCTACAATATCTATGCTCACATTAACTGGCTCTAAAAGTGCTGCTCATCTTAGTGTGTAAAACATGTTAAAACAACTTGAAATAAAAGTTAACATTATGTACTTCTGCATTCAACTTTTAATCATATTTACAGGTGTTTTGAGTGTACAGCAAAAAAATATTGTCTTTACGGTCTCAATACTTTTGTATATATATGTCATTATTTATATGCACTCATGCATAAGAAATACTAAAAAAAGGACCTAAATAGATCAGATGCATGTTTACAGAAAACTGGACGTGATCTCCAGTCACATGGACACTCTTGTCAGATCTATAGTTTTTTTGAGTACCTTAGAGTAGCATAGTAGCATTTAATATATACCAAAATATTAAGAATTGTCTATTTTAATTCCATGTTGACTTTAAGTGGGCTACAATTAACCTCAGGGTTGTCAAAAAGAGGAGATTCAATCCTTCAAATATCCGACTACACAGAGTTTCATGTAGACTAGGACAAGGAGATGCAGTCTGTAGCTCGATTATAACCGCACGTGTAAATAAACTTATTGATGTAATCGTCCGTCAATTAAAATTGGCTTACCTCATAAAGGCGCGCCAATTCCAGTCAGAGTCGCTGTTCGCACGCGAGTCAGGTGCGTGATGATTGGTCGAGCAGGCATCTGACGCTTTCATTCAAGGTTGAACGTCACATTGAAATACACTCACCTAAAGGATCATTAGGAACACCTGTTCAATTTCTCATTAATGCAATTATCTAATCAACCAATCACATGGCAGTTGCTTCAATGCATTTAGGGGTGTGGTCCTGGTCAAGACAATCTCCTGAACTCCAAACTGAATGTCAGAATGGGAAAGAAAGGTGATTTAAGCAATTTTGAGCGTGGCATGGTTGTTGGTGCCAGACGGGCCGGTCTGAGTATTTCACAATCTGCTCAGTTACTGGGATTTTCACGCACAACCATTTCTAGGGTTTACAAAGAATGGTGTGAAAAGGGAAAAACATCCAGTATGCGGCAGTCCTGTGGGAGAAAATGCCTTGTTGATGCTAGAGGTCAGAGGAGAATGGGCCGACTGATTCAAGCTGATAGAAGAGCAACTTTGACTGAAATAACCACTCGTTACAACCGAGGTATGCAGCAAAGCATTTGTGAAGCCACAACACGCACAACCTTGAGGCGGATGGGCTACAACAGCAGAAGACCCCACCGGGTACCACTCATCTCCACTACAAATAGGAAAAAGAGGCTACAATTTGCACGAGCTCACCAAAATTGGACAGTTGAAGACTGGAAAAATGTTACCTGGTCTGATGAGTCTGGATTTCTGTTGAGACATTCAGATGGTAGAGTCAGAATTTGGCGTAAACAGAATGAGAACATGGATCCATCATGCCTTGTTACCACTGTGCAGGCTGGTGGTGGTGGTGTAATGGTGTGGGGGATGTTTTCTTGGCACACTTTAGGCCCCTTAGTGCCAATTGGGCATTGTTTAAATGCCACGGCCTACCTGAGCATTGTTTCTGACCATGTCCATCCCTTTATGACCACCATGTACCCATTCTCTGATGGCTACTTCCAGCAGGATAATGCACCATGTCACAAAGCTCGAATCATTTCAAATTGGTTTCTTGAACATGACAATGAGTTCACTGTACTAAAATGGCCCCCACAGTCACCAGATCTCAACCCAATAGAGCATCTTTGGGATGTGGTGGAACGGGAGCTTCGTGCCCTGGATGTGCATCCCACAAATCTCCATCAACTGCAAGATGCTATCCTATCAATATGGGCCAACATTTCTAAAGAATGCTTTCAGCACCTTGTTGAATCAATGCCACGTAGAATTAAGGCAGTTCTGAAGGCGAAAGGGGGTCAAACCCAGTATTAGTATGGTGTTCCTAATAATCCTGACAGGTGAGTGTATATCAATAACAGTAAGAAAAGTTGCATAAATACGTCGACAAATTTAACATTTTTGAAGGTGACCAGCCCTAGTAAAAAAAAAAAGGAGAGTATTTTCGCATGCAATAAAGAGGTTGATTGCGTCATTTACAGGAAATGTTCACCCAAAAATGTAATAAAAAAATATGATTCCCCAAACCTGTCTGACTTTCTTCTGCAGGACACAAAATGAGATGCTAGTTAGAAAGTGAGGTACAGACTTATTTTCAAGTGTGTGTGTGTGTGTGTGTGTGTGTATCCTGACAGCAATTTATTTAAAATGCAATACTGTGAAATTTGTGGAATTTACATCAATGTTATTTATCACTATTGGGCTACTAGTTTTTAATAAATGTTTTTGTTTTTATACGTTTCATTTTTAAGTTTTAGTAATTTTGTTGTTATTTTATTAGTTGTTTAATTTATTTGTTATTTTGTATGTAGTTAATTTCAGTTTTGGTTATTTTAGTACATAATGTTATATTTCAGTTAACATTTATTTTATATCAAGTAACAAAAACTTTTTTATGCTTTTAGTTTTAGTGTTAAATATAATAACGCTGGTTTATATTTCTCGAAAACACTAAATAATGATTTTTTTGGTACTATTTTAAAGGGTGGATCACACAAAACACTTCGCCCCAAAATTAAAAAAAGAACACATTTTATAATAATCAACAATAGCCTATGTTAAGAGGTTTTTATATAGTAAAATGTTTACGAAGTTCCCATAAGAATCACCACTGAAATGTTCAGAAATTAAAAGTACATGAAATGTTCACCGACCACTTTTATTTTTCTATAAAATGATTTGTCATTGTGCAATTCAAACTAAAAGTCTTGGAAAATTGCTTTAGTGTTAAAATACAACACGCACTCAATCACTCACACACGCACTCACACGCGCACACACACGCACTCACTCACACGCGCACTCAATCACTCACACACTCACTCACTCACGCACACACACACGCACACACACACGCACACACACGCACTCACTCACACACACGCGCACACACACTCACTCACGCACTCACTCGCACACGCACTCACTCGCACACACGCGCACACGCACTCACTCGCACACACACTCACTCGCACTCACTCGCACACACACTCACTCACTCGTACTCACTCACACACTCACTCACACGCGCGCACACTCACTCGCACACACTCACTCACACACGCGCACACACTCACTCACTCACTCACACACACACACTCACTCACTCACTCACTCCACACTCACACCACTCACACGCACGCACGCACTCACTCACTCACACACACTCACTCACACGCACACACTCACTCACTCACACACTCACTCACACGCGCACACACACTCACTCACACACACTCACACACTCACACACACTCACTCGCACTCACTCACTCACACACGCACACACACTCACTCGCACACACTCACTCGCACTCACTCACTCACACACGCACACACACTCACTCGCACACACACTCGCACACACACTCACTCACTCACTCACACGCGCACACACTCACTCACACACACTCACTCACACACACACAGACACACTCACTCACTCACTCACACACCTGCACACACACTCACTCACTCACACACACTCACACGCCGCACTCTTTGCCGCACCTCACACGCCGCTCTCACGCGCACTCACTCGCTCACTCACTCGCTCACTCACACACGCACTCACTCACACACACGCGCACACGCACTCACACACACGCGCACACACACTCACTCGCACACACACTCACTCGCACACACTCGCACACACACTCACTCACTCGTACTCACTCACACACTCACTCACTCGCGCGCACACACTCACTCACACGCGCGCACACACTCACTCACACACACACGCGCACACACTCACTCGCACACACTCACTCTCACTCACTCACTCACTCGTACTCAC
>JAGHMJ010000032.1:1966255-2026255 GCA_018749465.1 Paracanthobrama guichenoti | reverse complement strand
CTCACTCACTCGCACTCACTCACACACACGCACTCACTGACAAGCACACACATGCTCACACAAGCTCACTCACACGCACTCACTGACAAGCACACACATGCTCACACAAGCTCACTCACTCGCACACACGCACTCACTGACAAGCACACACATGCTCACACAAGCTCACTCACTCGCACTCACTCACACACACACGCACTCACTGACAAGCACACACATGCTCACACAAGCTCACTCACTCGCACTCCTCTCACACACACGCACTCACTGACAAGCACACACATGCTCACACAAGCTCACTCACACTCACACACACGCACTCACTGACAAGCACACACATGCTCACACAAGCTCACTCACTCGCACTCACTCACACACGCACTCACTGACAAGCACACACATGCTCACACACGCTCACTCACACAAGCTCACTCACTCACACACACTCGCTTACGCACACGCACTCACTGACAAGCACACACATGCTCACACATACGCTCACCCTCACACACACTCACTCACGCACTCGCTTACGCACACGCACTCACTGACAAGCACACACATGCTCACACGCTCACTCACACGCACTCACTGACAAGCACACACAAGCTCACTCACACGCACTCACTGACAAGCACACATGCTCACACAAGCTCACTCACACACACTCGCTTACGCACACGCACTGACAAGCACACATGCTCACACAAGCTCACTCACACACACTCGCTTACGCACACGCACTGACAAGCACACATGCTCACACAAGCTCACTCACACGCACTCACTGACAAGCACACACATGCTCACACAAGCTCACTCACACGCACTCACTGACAGGCACACATGCTCACACAAGCTCACTCACACGCACTCACTGACAAGCACACATGCTCACACAAGCTCACTCACACGCACTCACTGACAAGCACACACATGCTCACACAAGCTCACACAAGCTCACTCACACGCACTCACTGACAGGCACACATGCTCACACAAGCTCACTCACACGCACTCACTGACAAGCACACATGCTCACACAAGCTCACTCACACGCACTCACTGACAAGCACACACATGCTCACACAAGCTCACTCACACGCACTCACTGACAAGCACACACATGCTCACACAAGCTCACTCACACGCACTCACTGACAGGCACACATGCTCACACAAGCTCACTCACACGCACTCACTGACAAGCACACACATGCTCACACAAGCTCACACAAGCTCACTCACACGCACTCACTGACAAGCACACACATGCTCACACAAGCTCACTCACACGCACTCACTGACAAGCACTCACTGACAGGCACACATGCTCACACAAGCTCACTCACACGCACTCACTGACAAGCACTCACTGACAGGCACACATGCTCACACAAGCTCACTCACACACACTCGCCTACGCACACGCACTGACAAGCACACATGCTCACACAAGCTCACTCACACGCACTCACTCACTCACACACACTCGCTTACGCACACGCACTCACTGACAAGCACACACATGCTCACATACGCTCACACACACGCACACTCGCACGCTTATGCTCGCACACACTCACTCAGTCGCTCACACTCACATTCAACACACTCACAGAACAGAATACAATGAACAACGTTCATCTAAGATGAAAATATAAAACACGTTTTCTTTATTTCCTGTATATAGACATATACCACTTGAGATTTGGAGAAAAGCACATATGAAGGCTATTTTATGATGATCTCATCAGACAGCTGAATGCAGAGACAGAAAAGTTCTCAAATACAAATAGTAAAAAAACAAAACATTAGAAATTAAACTCTAAACATTTCTAACGCAGTCACAGAAGTCTGTCAAATACCAACTGTCTGCAAGTGGCTAATAACGGTTTTCATCTGTACACAAGAAAATTTGTACAAAATAAGAGATCTACCATTCAATAATAGATGGATCATAACAGTACATAATATGTACAATATCAGATGAAGCCATTTAGTAGAGGGATGCATACTAAAGGACACTTTGCAGTTGTATTTTCTCTCATGAAATGAAACGGAAAGTGAAATTCACCACAGTAAAAGCTTCCAGCGGGGAAAAAGGTTATGCTATCGACACCGGAGGAGAACTTATGTTTTTAGTTTTCAGCACTACAGCCAAAAGATAAGAGGAAGGAGTTTAAATTAAGAACAGAAAAGGTTGGGAGAGAGAAAAATAATGCATTTATCTATATCTAGTTAAATTTGCACATTCAAATCGAACATCAAACAAGCTTACAAGGGCCGAGAATAAAAACCTGCGCGCGGCGTGAAGTCACGGACATACGGGAAGCGCAGAAAGAGAACTGCACCGTAGCTCCGACCAGGCCGAACCCAATGGAAGTTCAAACAATGGTTCGTACGCGAAACGAGCGACAGCAGCCGTTCAAGTTTACCAGGAGACGTTTTCTGACTAACGCAATTTGACCGTGTGTGTGTGTGTGTGTGTGTGTGTGTGAGGCCAAAGTAGATTTCAGGCTAAAAATAAAAGGTTTCCTTTACCTAAAAAGGCACAAATGAAGGCTTGGTCGAAAAAACGCACACGTAACTGGGTAAAGAAAACAGTTAATATTGCCGTTAAAGCTTCTATTGGTTAGGGGAACGAAATGAACCACCATTGTTTGAACAACCAAAATCTCCCTGGACGAACTTATTGCCAAGTTTCTGGACAAAAACGGAAGGGCGAGTTCTCTTTTGACAATTCGCCAAAGAACCGTCACACATAAAAGACAGCGAAAGAAAGCGAGACGTCGGCCCAAAAGCAGCGCTGCTCTCTCGGCCTCCGAACAACCTGAGAATAGTTTGCTCGCTCCGAACGCAGTCACGTCGAGTGCTCCCGCCTGCTCTTCCGGTCGGCGCAGGCACGCAACAGCTTAACAGAAGAAACCAACGAACGAAAGCAGAAGAGGAAAGACCCGAGGACGAGACGGGACTAGACTAGGATGGAGGACGGACTCTGGTGCGGGAGCGTCTGGAGGGCAGAACTGGCTGTGTGTGTTTGTGGGTCACACCGGGGCCGTCCTGCGCCGCTGCCGTCGGTGCTGAACCGTCGGGGCGAGACTGGGCTGGGTTTGGTTCTGGGCGTCTGTGGTCCTCTAGTGGCTGTCCTGGGTGCCGATCATGTCCTCGGCGCGCCGGTGCGTCTCCAGAGCCTTCATCATGGACGAGTCCTGGGGCAGCTCGGACTTGCGTCGCATCAGGGGCCGTTCCTTACGCTGGTCTCTGTGGAGCTGCGCACAGACAATAAAACACCATCAAATCAAGATCGTAAACTAAACTTCAGGGCTCCAGGCTAACGTCTGAGAGCATCGATTCGGGTTTGTTCCACAGCTCTTATCAGCTGGGCACCAGTGCAAAAAAAGGTCGCAAAATACCACCATTTGGTCTCAGTCTGGAGCCCTGAACTTAATTTACTGTTAGTCCAATGGATTATTGAATAAGCAATTACACAACACAGATAAATAGGACAATCAGAATCAGTGAAACAAACTTCAACCCTGCATAGTGTCATTACTCAGATCAGTGAAGCTTTTGTTTTCATCTAGTAGTGTCAGAGCAGTCGAATCAATAATGAAATATTACTGAATATTAATGATGGGAGAATGCAGGAAATGCACCACACACTCGTGCACAAAAAGCTTTGGCAAACACATTGCAAATGTTTTATTGAAAGTAAAATCAATCAAATGCAATTGTCTAATGAGATTAAATATCAAGTGTTTGTATAAAGTGTGTGGCTTTATGCGAGTACATTAATGACAAATGTATCTGAAGCAAAAGAGAGTTTAGAATAATAGAAGTTAGTAGTCTCTTATTGGCCTGATTAGCTAAGCCATCCATGGAACAAACAAAACAAGCCCTGAAAATTAGGAAAAGAATATGAAGTAAATTAATGACAAATGTATTTGAAACAACAAAGCTTGTTGAACTGCACCCACTGTGCCCCTGGAGCTCAACAGCAGCGCTGCGTCTCACGGGTATATCTGCGCCCCTGGAGCTCAACAGCAGCGCTGCGTCTCACGGGTATATCTGTGCCCCTGGAGCTCAACGCCAGCGCTGCGTCTCACGGGTATATCTGTGCCCCTGCAGCCCAACGCCAGCGCTGCGTCTCACGGGTATATCTGTGCCCCTGGAGCTCAACAGCAGCGCTGCGTCTCACGGGTATATCTGTGCCCCTGAGCTCAACAGCAGCGCTGCGCCTCACGGGCTATATCTGTGCCCCTGAGCTCAACAGCAGCGCTGCGTCTCACGGGTATATCTGTGCCCCTGCAGCTCAACGCCAGCGCTGAGCTCAACGGGTATATCTGTGCCCCTGCGCTCAACGCCAGCGCTGCGTCTCACGGGTATATCTGTGCCCTGCAGCTCAACGCCAGCGCTAAGCGTCTCACGGGTATATCTGCCCCTCAACGCCAGCGCTGCGCTCAACTGCAGCCCAACGCCAGCGCCCGTCTCACGGGTATATCTGTGCCCCTGCAGCTCAACACCAGCGCCTGCGTCTCACGGCAGCTATATCTCTGCCCCTGAGGCTCAACAGCAGCGCTGCGTCTCACGGGTATATCTGTGCCCTGAGCTCAACAGCGCTGCGTCTCACGGGTATATCTGTGCCCCTGAGCTCAACAGCCAGCGCTGCGTCTCACGGGTATATCTGTGCCCCTGCAGCTCAACGCCAGCGCTCGTCTCACGGGTATATCTGTGCCCCTGCAGCTCAACGCCAGCGCTGCGTCTCACGGGTATATCTGTGCCCTGGGCTCAACCCCTGCAGCTCAACGCCAGCGCTGCGTCCTCACGGGTATATCTGTGCCCCTGGAGCTCAACAACGCCAGCGCGCGTCTCACGGGTATATCTGTGCCCTGGAGCTCAACGGCGCTGCGTCTCACGGGTATATCTGTGCCCCTGAGCTCAACAGCCAGCGCTGCGTCTCACGGGTATATCTGTGCCCCTGGGCTCAACGCCAGCGCTGCGCCTCACGGGTATATCTGTGCCCCTGGAGCTCAACAGCGCTGCGCTCACGCTGAGCTCAACGCCAGCGCTGCGTCTCACGGGTATATCTGTGCCCCTGGAGCTCAACGCCAGCGCTGCGCCTCACGGGTATATCTGTGCCCCTGCAGCTCAACGCCAGCGCTGCGCCTCACGGGCCCCTGGATATCTGTGCCCTGGCTCCAGCTCAACGCCAGCGCTCTGCTCTCACGGGTATATCTGTGCCCCTGCAGCTCAACGCCAGCGCTGCGTCTCACGGGCTATATCTGTGCCCCTGGAGCTCAACGCCAGCGCTGCGCCTCACGGGTATATCTGTGCCCCTGCAGCTCAACGCCAGCGCCTTTGCGTCTCACGCAGCTGCTGCGCTCAACGCTCACGGGTATATCTGTGCCCCTGCAGCTCAACGCCAGCGCCACGGGTATATCTGTGCCCCTGCAGCTCAACGCCAGCGCTGCGTCTCACGGGTATATCTGTGCCCCTGCAGCTCAACGCCAGCGCTGCGTCTCACGGGTATATCTGTGCCCCTGGAGCTCAACGCCAGCGCTGCGTCTCACGGGTATATCTGTGCCCCTGCAGCTCAACGCCAGCGCTGCGTCTCACGGGTATATCTGTGCCCCTGCAGCCAAACGCCACGGGTATATCGCCCCTGGAGCCCAACGCCAGCGCTCACGGGTATATCTGTGCCCCTGCAGCCCAACGCCAGCGCTGCGCCTCACGGGTATATCTGTGCCCCTGCAGCTCAACGCCAGCGCTCAACGCCTCACGGGTATATCTGTGCCCCTGCAGCTCAACAGCTCAACGCCAGCGCCAGCGCTCACGGGTATATCTGTGCCCCTGCAGCTCAACGCCAGCGCCATGTCTCACGGGTATATCTGTGCCCCTGCAGCTCAACGCCAGCGCTGCGTCTCACGGGTATATCGCCCCTCACGCCAGGCATATCTGTGCCCCTGCAGCTCAACGCCAGCGCTGCGTCTCACGGGTATATCTGTGCCCCTGCAGCTCAACGCCAGCGCTGCGCCTCACGGGTCATATCTGTGCCCCTGCAGCTCAACGCCAGCGCTGCTGTGCCCACGGGTATATCTGTGCCCTGCAGCTCAACGCCAGCGCTATATCTGTGCCCCTGCAGCTCAACGCCAGCGCTGCGTCTCACGGGTATATCTGTGCCCCTGCAGCTCAACGCCAGCGCTGCGTCTCACGGGTATATCTGTGCCCCTGGAGCCCAACGCCAGCGCTGCGTCTCACGGGTATATCTGTGCCCCTGCAGCCCAACGCGCCGTCTCAGCGCTCTGTGCCCCTGCCTCACGGCGTCTATATATCTGTGCCCCTGCAGCTGCCAGCTCAACGCCAGCGCCTGCGCCTCAACGCCAGCGCTGCGTCTCACGGGTATATCTGTGCCCCTGCAGCTCAACGCCAGCGCTGCGTGCAGCTCACGGCGCTATATCTGTGCCCCTGCAGCTCAACGCCAGCGCTGCGTCTCACGGGTATATCTGTGCCCCTGGAGCTCAACGCCAGCGCTGCGTCCTCACGGGTATATCTGTGCCCCTGCAGCTCAACGCCAGCGCTGCGTCTCACGGGTATAGTGCCTCACGGCTATATCTGTGCCCCTGGAGCTCAACGCCAGCGCTGCGTCTCACGGGTATATCTGTGCCCCTGCGTCTCACGGGTATATCTGTGCCCCTGCAGCTCAACGCCAGCGCCAAGCGTCTCACGGGTATATCTGTGCCCCTGGAGCTCAACGCCAGCGCTGCGCCTCACGGGTATATCTGTGCCCTGCAGCTCAACGCCAGCGCTGCGTCTCACGGTATATCTGTGCCCCTGCCCCAACGCCAGCGCCTCACGGGTATATCTGTGCCCCTGCAGCCCAACGCCAGCGCTGCGTCTCACGGCTATATCTGTGCCCCTGCAGCTCAACGCCAGCGCTCACGGGTATATCTGCGCCTCACGGCTGTATATCTGTGCCCCTGGAGCTCCAACGCCAGCGCTGAGCTCCAAGCCAGCGCTGCCTCACGGGTATATCTGTGCCCCTGCAGCTCAACTCGTCTCACGGGTAGCGCCGCCAGCGCTCTCACGGGTTTATCTGTGCCCCTGGAGCTCAACGCCAGCGCCAAGCCTCACGGGTTTATCTGTGCCCCTGAGCGCAACGCCAGCGCCCCTGCGCCTCGCGGGTATATCTGTGCCCCTGGAGCTCAACGCCAGCGCTCAACGCCAGCGCTCGCGGGGTATATCTGTGCCGCTGCAGCTCAACGCCAGCGCTGCGTCTCGCGGGTATATTTGTGCCCCTGGAGCTCAACGCCAGCGCTGCGTCTCGCGGGTATATCTGTGCCCCTGCAGCTCAACGCCAGCGCTGCGTCTCGCGGGTATATCTGCGCCCCTGGAGCCCAACAGCAATATTTAGAGTTTTTTGCACCCTCAGATTCCAGATTCTCCAAATATTGTCCGATCCTAACACACCACTCATCATTGGAAAGCTATTTATTCACAAATCCCATGGTTGTATATTATATTTAAACTCTGAATATTTCAATGCAAAGCATTTCACAAACATTTTCATTATTAAAAAAATCCAATAATCCACATTCACCTTTCAGATTTCACTTCCAAAATAGCTTAAAAATACAACCCATTATTTTCGACAGGTGATTTTCGGTCCATTTTATTTTGGTTCCACAACTTCAGTGGTTCAACTTTGACTGAAAATAATGTTTGTGAAATGTTTTGAATGGAAATATTCACAGCTTAAATATGAATTTCAGCCCATAAAAATGCAAGCCCTAAAAATACAATGCATTAAAATGCAAACATATTCTCAATTACTGCAGGTCAACAAGCTTTTTTAATTTTATTTAAACACATTTGTCATTAATTTACTTCCATATTCTTTTCCTAATTTTCAGGGCTTGTTTAGTTTGTTCCATGGATGGCTCAGCTAATCAGTGACTATTATCTACTACTCTGATCAGAGATCAGGTAAAACCTGTACAACCATGTGATCCATGGGTTCACCGAGATCATCGCCCACCAGCGGCAAACCACTGACATTTCGGAAAGTTTCAAAACAGCTGTGACGTAAACAAAGCCTGGTTTACTGAAATCACGTGACTGGCGGTCACTGGTTCAAAACAAAAGACTGTTAAAAATCTTCATGTTTGGACGAACTATCCATCTAAACCCTAATCTAAAAAGTTCTAGGGCTACAATTACTAGTCGATAAAACCGATAATGAATCATTGATAACGATTCTCATTATCGATTAGTCGGGTCTGCCCTCTTGTGCACCATAAGCTTCCACCAGTCGTGCTGAATAACAAAATGTGCCTCTAGAAACCGTGACGGAAACAGAGCGAGCTGATGCAGGAAAGGCACATGATCCAAGCGCCCAAAACATGAGAAGTCTTTGTGTTAAGCTTCAAGCGAGCGCATTAGCGTTTAACACACCCTGTCGTGTGTGTGTGTGTCCTCAGCGCACAACGCTCATTCTACAGGTTATATCCACTGATCTGTACTGAGAACAGTAGTTATATCCTCTTCTGGAAATGCTGCTAATTCACACGAGTATTTCCATTTTGTATGAAAGTGTGTGTCAAACTTCACTGAACGTGCGTCAAACAGACAGAACGCAGTCGAGAGGGACACAATTAATATTCAGCGCTAAAACATTCATTTAGCTGAAATATCTGCTGTTGGACGCTAAATTTAGTTATGTAAGTTATGTAGTATGTAATTCAAGTATTTAATGAGAGTAGTGACTGTAAAGGGAAAACGGTGTGTGTGTGTGTGTGTGTGCGCGTGTGAGTGAGAGTGAGTGTGTGTGTTGCATGTGTGTATTGCATTGTGTGTGTGTGTGTGTGTGTGTGTGTTGTGTTTTTCTTTAATGTAATTTTAATGTAGGGATTTAAACTCCTTTTGCTTAGTAACTTTTTTTGCACATAATGTACAGCACAAACATACCCTCATGAAAAGGAACCACGGCTCTATTAGATAGGAAAACCATGTTTGTGCCGTATTGATTACCATTTGTATAACCACACAAATACCAGTTAAACTATGGTTTGAAGCAAAACTCTGGTTAATTTGTGGTTACCACTGAATAACTACAATGACCCTGTTATTATTATTATTGTTTGTTTTATTCGATGTAAAAGCATGGTTACTGTATGTAAGGGTAGATATATTCACTGTGTGTGTGTCCATAGCACTCGGCTGGCACGTGTGTTTGAAGGACAGCTTTGGACAGGATGGGGAATAGTGTTCGCAAAAAAAAAAAAAGATAAAAAAAAAAAAAATCGGATTAATCGAAAAAATAATCGGCCAACTAATCGATTATCAAAATAATGGTTCGTTGCAGCCCTAAAAAGTTCATAATTTAAACACTTTATATGCGAGCCATTCATCAGAGCACATTTATTTCTATAGCACTTTACCAATCAGTGATTGGCTCTTTTATTTAGGAGGCGGGACTTATCCCACCGCGTTGCACTTTCTCCCGTTTATAAGTAATATGAGCGCGCCGTCTTTGTACATCTAAAGTGGTCAAACTCAAAAAAAACGTACAAAATAACATGCAAACATTGTATAAAGCGCTACAGAAATTCAGAATGAATCGCTCGCATGTAAACAGTCAATTTGATTTCATGCTGACTTTAAAATCATATTCTAATTTCTCTATATAAAAAACCTTAATAAAATACTGAATATTTTGTAAAATGTATTTTATTCCTGTGATCAAAGCTGCTTTTATTTGATTAAAAATATAGTAATGCTTACTTAAACTGATCAAAAGTGACAGGAAAGATGTTTCTAATGTTACAAAAGATTCCATTTCTAATAAATGCTGTTCTTTTGAACTTTCTGTTCATCAAAGAATCCTGAGAAATAAAATGTATCACCGTGTTTTCAACTCTGATAATAATCATAAATGTGTGTTGATCATCAGATCCTCATGAGAATGATCAGTGAAGGATCATGTGACACTGAAGACTGGAGTAATGATGATAAACTCAGCTTTGATCACAGGAATAAATCACACTTTACTGTATATTCACACAGAGAACAGCTGATCTACACTGGAGGAGTATTACACTGATCTACTGGAGTTATGAGCAGATAAACACAGCTTTGTTGACTTGTATGAAACCCTTTTACCGGAGTGGCTTCTTCTTCTACGGTCTTCTTTAGCATCATGACATCCTCGATCATCGGGCCGTCCGTCTCCATATCCACCGGACTGCTGAGGCTGGACGAGTCGATGTACATGAGAAACTGAAGCACAAACAGACATTATTCTATAACACAAGCATCTGGGTAACACTTAATCAGGTTGCATTAGTTAACATGAGCAATGCCTGTAGCTTTACTGTGTTTGTAAGGTTATCTTACTGTATGTATTCACATTAGTTTGCGTAGAAGTTGACACTATTATTTACTGCTTTGTAATGAACTTACAAATGTTAAAAGCGTGGTTTATTGCCTCTTTTAACAAGATGTAAAATATGTCCCCAGAGTGTGTATGTGAAGCTTCAGCTCAAAATACCCCACAGATCATTTTTATAGCATGATAAAAAGACACTTTTTGAGGGCGAGCAAAAACGTGCAATTTTTGTGTGTCCCTTTAAATGCAAATGAGCCGCTGCTCATGGAGGCGGAGCTTCAAGAGCTCATGTTAGCAGCTCTGATTAACTCAAGCAGACAGGCAGGCCTTTTATGATCAAACTGGAGTCGGACAATGATGGAGAGACTCAAGAAGAAGAGACAACATGTAGAATGAGACAGGACGTTTCTGAAGGGATAGAGGATGAGTTTATGAGTTAACGATCTTCAGTCATTGATTAGCATATTCTGTCATGATAATCTCACCCCCTTTGTTGTGTGTTCCCGGGGGCGGGGTTTATGTAAATGTTAGGGTTAGTGATGTCACTAACTCGTTGTAGTCCCTACCAGCCATATGTTGTAGTCCTTAAAAAGAGATTTCTGTAAAAGAATATATCTCTCTTTGCTTTGAACTTTGAGCGTAACAACTTTGCAGATGTTGTTTGTGCTCAAACAGCGACACTACACACTCACTACAGTTAAAGAAGTCCAATCATAATCAACCAACCCTTTAACACATCAGGTACGTTGAAGTAATGTACCTTACAATAAGGTTCTCAAAACCCATTAATGCATGCTTTGTTTAAAGGGGGGGGGTATCACAGTGTCTGCCAGTCTCGTGTTAATCTGGAGTATCTCTAGAGTAGTGTTGATCCTTCAGATCTCCCAAGAGTCTTTAGTTTATCAGATTTATAAAAGACAGATACACTGAACCGAGTCCTTCCGAATAAAACCCGAGCGGCTGGAGGCGTATCGTGTGGGCGGAGCTAAAGAGCTGCGTCGAGAGTGTCTCAAAGCTGTGACATCCTTAGAAAACGTGAAAAAAAAAAAAAAACACCGTCCTTAATGAACGATGGCTATCAATCAGATTCAGCCATACAGACATGATCCAGAATCAGATCCAGAGGCTGAAACTGAAGCGGCGCAGCAGCAGGACGTCTCTGTGTGGTAACGCTATGCACTGTAACTGTACATATTTACTTAGCGGCTTGTGTAAATTACTAATTTCTACTTTCATTATGTCGTCGGAATTTTCTTCATTTGCCCGTTTTAAAAGGTGTGCATGTGGGAAGTGCACATCGCATGCTCCATTGATAAATGAACTATACGTGATCATGTTATTTACTTAATCCCTAGAATATCAAAATCAACTGCAGGCGGTCGATCCTTTTCCTATTTAGCTCCTAAACTCTGGAACAGTCTTCCTAGCATTGTTCGGGAAGCAGACACACTCTGTCAGTTTAAATCTAGACTAAAAACGCATCTCTTTACTATGGCTTACACATAAAACATTATCAATTTCTATTACTCAAATCAGTAAATGATTGTTAGGCTGCATTAACTAGGTCAGCGGAACCGAACACTTCCCATAACACCTGATGTACTCGTTACATCATAAGAAGAATGGCATCTACGCTAATGTTAGTCTCTCTGTTTATCCCGAGGTTTACTGCAGTCAGCCAGATCCAGGCCGTATCCAGATCAGATGGTGGACCAGCGCCTGGACATGACCAACGCATCCCTGAAGTGTCTGCAGAGAGCGTGTCAAATAAACTCCCCCCGTAAATGCTGCATCGACACGACATCCTCATTAAACCCGTCTCCGGCGTGACGACTCCAATCTCTCGAATAATCTTACGAATATCTATTGATCTAATATGACGTCTGACCTGCAATGTTGCCAGAATTATAATCATACACTGTTTGTTCGTCGGCCAGAGGAGAACTGGCACCCCGACTGAGCCTGGTTTCTCCCAAGGTTTTTTTCTCCATTCTGACCCTGAAGGAGTTTTGGTTCCTTGCCACCGTTGCCTCTGGCTTTTGGCTTGCTCAGTTGGGGACTCCTAAATCTCATCTATATTCCCGATCTGCCCGCATTGACACTATATGATACTGAAATCAGCTGGATAACATCACCGTTTCACCAGAACGGCTGTACAGCCGAATCAAATTCTGTTGTGAAGCTGCTCTGAAACAACTGGACTTGTAAAAAGTGCTATATAAATAAAGGTGACTTGAATTGATGTGCACCTACGCGCCGATAGCCAACAACACACATAGACATTTGAAGCGGTTTTACTCCCCGTCTGCAGTTCCTGAGTGTGAACCTTTATCGTTGGGACCGCTCCATGCGATCGCCGAAATGTAGGGAACAAACTGAACAGGGTTGTCTAAACACACTTCTTTGGTGACACTGTTGATTTGGTGAAGTCCTGTGACCTGTGCAGCCGACGACTTCCCTAAACCAAAGCAAAGCGCGTTTGCTCTCTCGCTCTGGTCGACGTGCACGCCGCGTCCTTCAGGGAGAAGTAAAATTCCACCCTTGTTGACGTCACGCAGAACCATACTCGGAAAAAAACTTTCCGATACTTGTGAGAAACCGGAAGGAGTATTTCTGGCACTTTGTCCATGTTTAGCACAGGATTCCAAGTCTTTAACAGTGTCAAAAGCTCAGTATGCATGAAACAGCATTACCCCCCGACCCCTTTAATAATGTTGATAAGGTACACAACAGCATTTTTACCTTTAGAGTAAGATGGTGAGTTAGAAATGTTCATCCTTAGTGTGTGTGAACTGTAAACTAACGTAAATACGTACAGTAAGAAAATCGCAAAGCTACAGGCATTGCTCATGTTAACTAATGCATCAGCTAATATTAACTAATACAACCTTATTGTTAAGTGTAACCATTATTTATTTATTATTTTTAAAAGGACTAATACACACAAATGCACATTAATAACTATGATAATAATGTGGCCATTAGCTCTCAAGTCCCAGCTTACACGTGTGATATGTTGCCAAATACCACAAAAATGCACTTACAATGCACATTATGAGCATTATTTATAAACTGATGCATGATTTTCAGTGGTAACTGTATGTCACAGATGCTGAATGGATGACTGAAATGCTATTTAAATGTCTGTTATAAAGGCTTGACTGACATCTGTGCTGTAAACCCGCAGTACATCAGAGCCGTTTACCTGTGGGTTTGATTTGGCGAGATTCTCGATCTTTATCCACGCCTCCTCGCGCTCTTTCCACTTCGCCTTTTCTCTAATTTTCAGAAAGAAAGGAAAGATTTAGCATCAGCAGGCGAGACTGAAAGTCTGAGTGAGTAAGTCTGTGAAAGTGCTTCCTACTTGTTCTTCTCTGCTCTGAACTGCTGCGTGCAGTCGTCGAAAAGCTTCTGATTCATCTCCATAAACAGCTTCAGAGCGTTATAGATCAGCCCGTGGATCGTCCTGAATAACAGGAAGAGGAATCATTGTTTATTCATCATCTGACAACATCACAATCTCTTCATCAAACAAGCTGAGAGCAGATGGACTCAATCTCTATTACAGTAAAACTGACTAATACACTGCATTATGCATATACACCGATCAGGCCTAATATTGTGTTGACCCGTCGAGGCATGGACTCCTCTAGACCCCTGAAGGTGTGCTGTGGGATCTGGCACCAAGATGTTAGCAGCAGATCCTTTAAGTCCTGTAAGTTGTGAGGTGGGGCCTCCATGGATCGGACTTGTTTGTTCAGCTCATCCCACAGATGCTCGATTGGATTGAGATCTGGGGAATTTGGAGGCCAAGTCAACACCTCAAACTCGTTGTTGTGCTCCTCAAACCATTCCTGAAGCATTTGTGCTTTGTGTCAGGAGCATTATCCTGCTGGAAGAGCCACAGCCACCAGGGAATACCGTTTCCATGAAAGGCTGTACATGGTCTCAACAATGCTTAGGTAGGTGGTACGTGTCAAAGTAACATCCACATGGATGGCAGGACCCAAGGTTTCCCAGCAGAACATTGCCCAAAGCATCACACTGCCTCCGCCGGCTCGCTTTCTTCCCATAGTGCATCCTGGTGCCATGTGTTCCCCAGGGAAGCCACGCACACGCACCCGGCCATCCACGTGATGTAAAAGAACACGTGATTCATCAGACCAGGCCACCTTCTTCCATTGCTCCGTGGTCCAGTTCTGATGCTCACGTGCCACTGTTGGTGCTTTCGGCGGTGGACAGGGGTCAGCATGGGCACCCTGACTGGTCAGCAGCTATGCCGCCCCATACGCAACAAACTGAGATGCTCTGTGTATTCTGACACCTTTCTATCAGAACCAGCATTAACTTCTTGAGCAGTTTGAGCTCCAGTAGCTCGCCTGTTTGATCGGACCACACGGGCCAGCCTTCGCTCCCCACGTGCATCAATGAGCCTTGGCCGCCCATGACCCTGTGGCCGGTTCTCCACTGTTCCTTCCTTGGAGCACTTTTGATAGATCCTGACCACTGCAAACCGGGAACACCCCACAAGAGCTGCAGTTCTGGAGATGCTCTGACCCAGTCGTCTAGCCATCACAATCTGGCCCTTGTCAAACTCGCTCAAATCCTTATGCTTGCCCATTTTTCCTGCTTCTAACACATCAACTTTGAGGACAAAATGTTCACTTGCTGCCTAATATATCCCACCCACTAACAGGAGCCGTGATGAAGAGATCAATGTTATTCACTTCATAATGTTATGCCTGATCGTGTATAAAAAAAGTCAAAATGTATTTTTTTAAATGCATGTTTCCATTTCCACCCTCTCTGATCTTTACAGTTAAACGGGTTGTTTTTGCTTTAGTACTTCAATAGGGCTTCCATATGTAAATGAGCTCTTATAATTGGCTAGCCTCTTTTGCATGTGAAAAGGCTGTTTAAAATGGGTTGCATTTTGAGTTACTCACCGGTTATTGAGGATACTGACTAATATGGTAAAAAGTGGAGTGCTAGTTTCACAGAATGAGCAGTAGCTGCAGCTGATGTTGTAAACAGCCTGACTCACTTGTTCCAGTGGGTTTTGGAGTTTCGGTACAGCGAGGGGAACATGATGGGCAGGATTCTCGCCGCGTTGTCACTGATTAAACTCATGATGTACTCGTTGTTCCAGTAGTAGAGTGCTCGCTCTGCAACCTGAGGATCACACACACGTAAACGAGGGATGTTTTCACTTTCAGAAAAAGAGGACCTATAATGCTTTTTCCCATGTTGCTGTTCTGCAAAGTTCTGAACGAACGTGTCACAATATTCCTCATTTATATAAGAATAAAGGGACGGGGCCTAGTTGAGTTAGTTAGCAGTGTGTTGTAACTGGCGGTTATGGTAAGGGGCGGAGCCTGGTTGAGTTAGTTAGCAGTGTGTTGAAACTGGCGGTTATGGTAAGGGGCGGGGCCTGGTTGAGTTAGTTAGCAGTGTGTTGAAACTGGCGGTTATGGTAAGGGGCGGGGCCTGGTTGAGTTAGTTAGTAGTGTGTTGTAACTGGCGGTTATGGTAAGGGACGGAGCCTGGTTGAGTTAGTTAGCAGTGTGTTGAAACTGGCGGTTATGGTAAGGGGCGGGGCCTGGTTGAGTTAGTTAGCAGTGTGTTGAAACTGGCCGTTATGGTAAGGGGCAGGGCCTGGTTGAGTTAGTTAGTACTGTGCTGTAACTGGCGGTTATGGTAAGGGGCGGAGCCTGGTTGAGTTAGTTAGCAGTGTGTTGAAACTGGCGGTTATGGTAAGGGGCGGGGCCTGGTTGAGTTAGTAGTGTGTTGAAACTGGCGGTTATGGTAAGGGGCGGAGCCTGGTTAAGTTAGTTAGCAGTGTGTTGAAACTGGCGGTTATGGTAAGGGGCGGAGCCTAGTTGAGTTAGTTAGTACTGTGTTGTAACTGGCGGTTATGGTAAGGGACGGAGCCTGGTTGAGTTAGTTAGCAGTGTGTTGAAACTGGCGGTTATGGTAAGGGGCGAGGCCTGGTTGAGTTAGTTAGTACTGTGTTGTAACTGGCGGTTATGGTAAGGGACGGGGCCTGGTTAAGTTAGTTAGCAGTGTGTTGAAACTGGCGGTTATGGTAAGGGGCGGAGCCTGGTTGAGTTAGTAGTGTGTTGTAACTGGCGGTTATGGTAAGGGACGGGGCCTGGTTAAGTTAGTTAGCAGTGTGTTGAAACTGGCGGTTATGGTAAGGGGCGGAGCCTGGTTGAGTTAGTTAGCAGTGTGTTGAAACTGGCGGTTATGGTAAGGGGCGGAGCCTGGTTGAGTTAGTTAGCAGTGTGTTGAAACTGGCGGTTATGGTAAGGGGCGAGCCTGGTTGAGTTAGTTAGCAGTGTGTTGAAACTGGCGGTTATGGTAAGGGGCGGAGCCTGGTTGAGTTAGTTAGTACTGTGTTGTAACTGGCGGTTATGGTAAGGGGCGGAGCCTGGTTGAGTTAGTTAGCAGTGTGTTGAAACTGGCGGTTATGGTAAGGGGCGAGGCCTGGTTGAGTTAGTTAGTACTGTGTTGTAACTGGCGGTTATGGTAAGGGACGGGGCCTGGTTAAGTTAGTTAGCAGTGTGTTGAAACTGGCGGTTATGGTAAGGGGCGGAGCCTGGTTGAGTTAGTAGTGTGTTGTAACTGGCGGTTATGGTAAGGGGCGGAGCCTGGTTGAGTTAGTAGTGTGTTGTAACTGGCGGTTATGGTAAGGGGCGGGGCCTGGTTGAGTTAGTTAGTAGTGTGTTGAAACTGGTGGTAAAGGGCGGTACATTTCCCAAACATGCTAGAAGTGCTTGACCAATCACAACACACTGCTCTAACCGACCAATCAGAGCACACTGTGCTTTTTCAGAAGGCGGGGCTTCATAGAGACAGGAACTAAACAGGACTAAACTAAACAGCAAATAATCAACATTCAAGCAGAAACATCAAGACTCTTTAACAAGCTTTAATTTCTGTCTTATTATTGTTAATTGCTTTCTGTCAGGGTGAGCAGACCTGGAAATGTGGGCTGGAGACGCATTTGGCCAGCTGTCTGAAGAGCGGCTCCATCACTTTGACAAACTCTGAGGGCTCGATGACGTCCAGAATCTCTTCCAGCTCGTTCAGAAACATCACTTCCTTTGGACTGTGTGTCTTTGGCCAGTACTTTAGAAGAGCCATCACCACCTGAAAAACAAGCACAGAACAAAACACACAAAACATGAAGCTGGTTAAAACTAGTTAGTGTGGGTTTGGTGCTGGAAAAATGTCTGAATGTCATAATGTAAGAAACCTGCTGAAAATACAGGGACAACAACATAAACACGTTCATAAAGCAGTTCCAGAGGTGAACACAAGATGGCGCTGAAACCCACCGGCTCAGTAAGTGTGCTGTCCTTCTCCAGAAACTGCACCACACAGTAAGCCAGCTGAAACATCACAACATCAGTTAACATCCTCTTCACATCGCAACACAAACAAGGAGTAAGAAGTTATATTTTGGGTGAAGAAAATGAAGGCGTTTTTAGAATCATTTAGGTTTTTAATATTTTTATGATAATTTAGCACATTTTCTCACAAAATTCTCATTACTGTAATACATACTGACATTTTGCTTTGAGTTTGTTTGTAATTTGTCTGAATGAACATCTTTCTTAATGAGAATCTAATGTAATTAAAGTAATGATACAAGACTAATACAATTTTTACTTTTTTAGAAATATTTAATACATTAACACACTATCTATATATATATATATATATATATAAAAATTTATATATACTTTATTAACAATATATTAAAATATATTAAAAATGTGCTTAGTTAGCATGAAAACCAGTTCTGCATTATTTCTAAATGCATCTTAAATTACAAAAAAAAAAAGTAAATAAAAATACAATTAAAAAGCCAAATTCAATATGAAGCACAGACACACCGTGACCGTACCTGTGGGTGATAAACACTGAGTGACTTCACTTTATGCAAAGGTAACAAAACTTTTAAAAGGAAGATTTTGTGCTCTTCTTTCAGCGGTAAGGCAAAGCCGTTGATTATGCTGGAGGAAGAGAGAAAGACAGAGTCATGGATCGTTCTGAAACAGCAAATTATTCAGGCATTGTGACTTAAGACTAGGGTTGGGTACCGAAACCCGGCTCCTATGTAACCGGTAAGCTTTCCTGTAGCTCAAACAATGGATAAAAGCGTCTGCCAAAGGCATAAATGTAAATGTACCGGACCGAATCAGAACGCAGATTTCGGTGCCACTTAAATCCAAACGTGCTTTTGTGCTTTGACTGGCGCCGAGCCAGAGACAGACGCGCTCATCGCTCGTCACACATCACAACTATTCAGTGTTTTCAAGCACATCATGTTTATTTTAGCTTTCAGACATTTAAATGCACACAAGTACTAGCAAAACACACACACACTGATGTCTATGCAATAATAATCCTGTCAGACGGTTATAATTTAGTCTTATTTATATCAAATACACATTATATAGTTAACTATATGGTTTACTCTGTTCTTCTCCCAGCTCACCGGTCTCTTACTTTCATGTATTTTGTGAGACGTGATCCGTAAATCCGACAGATCCGATTCTCTGAGGCGCAAACTAACATGGCGGCGCGTTATAGATCAACTGACACACGTTCACTTGCACATATTTGAAAATCAGAATATCAGAAAGTTCATGACATAGTTAACAAGTTTGTGTATTTTGAATTAAAAAAAAATAAAAAAATCAAAAATGTAATAAAACCGATAGCCTACATCTGAGATACAGCGCTACTGCGGCTGCTGTGTGTCATGTGAGAAGCACGACGCGTCGCCATGGAAACAATAAGGCCATGCGTTATAAAATATTTAGCCAGAGAATATGGTCATATTTCTGCAAATAAAGCTGAAGGTTGAAGATGGTTTGTAGCAGACCAAGAGTACTTTGCTGTTATTAGTGCTGCTACTGTTATTGAGTGTTAAATTAGGCCTGTTGTAGTTGGGTTAGGTTTACTGTGAATTTGTTGTTTTGTATTTATTTATATTTATAAGTATACTTTAAAGTTAATACATTTAAGTTAAATAAAAAGTCATTCTTTATTGTCATCCACCATCGTTTTGTGGCTCTTTATTTTATTAAAAGTATCGGTTCAGGCACCGGTATCGTAAAAGACCCAAACAATACCCAACCCTGCTTAAGACACACTAAAACCATCATGAATCATATATGAGGTCGACAGCAGAGTAAACGTGACTAACATGCACTTTCACTGTAAGCAAGTGTGTGGGAAACCACTAATACACAGCCTCAAGTGTTACCGCTCTTATAAAACATGATCAAAGGCATCAATAACCTCATTATTATACATCACTTCCAGTAAGTAGATCATTAACATAAGGTTAGGCCTCATCAGTCGCCATTTCACCAAGGAACAGTGATTTATGTGGAAGCTTGTTTCCGTCACGGAATAAAAATGTAAAAAATAAAGATAATAGTGAATTTGCACCCCGCAATCCCCGACTTTACACCCCGCGATCCCCGACTTTACACCCCGCGATCCCCGACTTTACACCCCGCGATCCCCACCTTTACACCCCGCGATCCCCACCTTTACACCCCGCGATCCCCACCTTTACACACCACGATCCCCACCTTTACACACCACGATCCCCGACTTTACACACCACGATCCCCGACTTTACACCCCGCAATCCCCGAATTTACACCCACGATCCCCACTTTTACACACCACGATCCCCCGCGATCCTTTACACACCACGCCCCACTTTTACACACCACGATCCCTGACTTTACACCCCGCGATCCCTGACTTTACACACCACGATCCCTGACTTTACACACCACGATCCCCACCTTTACACACCACGATCCCCACCTTTACACACCCGCGATCCCGAATTTACACCCGCGATCCCCGAAATTTACCCCGCGATCCCCACCTTTACACCCCGCGATCCCCGACTTTACACCCCGCGATCCCTGACTTTACACCCCGCGATCCCCACCTTTACACCTTTACACCCACCTTTACACACCACATCCCTGACTTTACACCCCACGATCCCCACCTTTACACCCCGCGATCCCCATCCTGACTTTACACCCCGCGATCCCCACCTTTACACACCACGATCCCCACCTTTACACACCACGATCCCCACCTTTACACACCACGATCCCCACCTTTACACACCACGATCCCTGACTTTACACCCCGCAATCCCCGAATTTACACCCCTCGATCCCCGAATTTACACCCCGCGATCCCCACCTTTACACCCCGCGATCCCCGACTTTACATCCCGCAATCCCCGAATTTACACCCCGCGATCCCCGAATTTACACCCCGCGATCCCCACCTTTACACCCGTGATTACATCTTGCAATCCCAACTTTACATCTCACAATTGAGTTTATGTCTCGCAATCCTAACAGTTTATCTTGCAATCACGACTTTACATCTCACGATCCCGACATCCCGACTTTACATCAAATTAACTCTTGGTCACAAGTGTGTATGTGTGTGTGTGTAACAATTTCAGATTTGAGAGCATAAACCGATTTTATTAATAAAAAAAGAGATCCATACCTTCCTAATATTTCCAGTAGTTCAGCTATTCCGTTATGATGCTCCGTTTCATAGATGAACCTGCATGGAGATAAAAATCTAAGATAAAAAAAATATTTCAAAACATCAAACTGCCTCTGAAACATTTCTGCTGATGCAATCAAGGCCATGTGGGCAGTAAAAACAACATGAATCAATAATTTCATGATCTGGATGTCATATAGTTTAAGATCACACGAGTCTCACCTATAGAAAATGTTATTAATCTGCTTCCTGATGTAAGCTCTGAGACCCAGGAACTTTCCGTAGATGCGGTGGAGAGTCGTCTTCAGAAAGTCACGCTCTCGAGGGTCTTCACTATCAAACAGCTCCAGGAGCTGCAATTAAATCACACAAACACCAATCCATTACACAGAAGTACTGAATAAAAGTTTATAGTTCGGATACAAACACTGATGTCTACAGTAGAGATCAGAATAGAGCAAATCACCTTTAGAAAGTTACTTGATCCTTCAAATAAAGATTCAAGATTGTATCATTACAAGATTGAGTCATTGAATCATTCACTCAAGAGATTTGTTCAAAAACACTGATTCATCCAGTAATGAAACAAGTGAGTCTTTATAGGTGAGTCATTGAATCATTCACTCAAGAGATTCGTTCAAAAACACTGATTCATCCAGTAATGAAACAAGTGACGTCTTTATGAGTGAGTCATTGAATCATTCACTAAAGAGATTTGTTCAAAAACACTGATTCATCCAGTAATGAAACAAGTGACGTCTTGATGAGCGAGTCATTGAATCATTCACTCAAGAGATTCGTTCAAAAACACTGATTCATCCAGTAATGAAACAAGTGAGTCTTTATAGGTGAGTCATTGAATCATTCACTCAAACCATTTTTTTGGTTTAGTTTAAGAGAATCGTGATCTTGTTTAATGTAATTTACAGAGAGCCTGCAAAACCATGTATAATATATGTGATGATTTTGTTGCATGTGGAGCATTTTTCAAAAACCTGAAAACTAAAACAGGGTTTCATGACCCTTTAAAATTAACATTATTATTGAGGGAAACACACATAAATGCATTAAATACAACAAACTGACAATATATTAATGCAGGGAAATAGAAATGGTCACAACTTATAAGTACATCACTTGATTTTTCACTGGCAGTTGATTATAAACGATCCAAGACGAACTGATCCTGAACGCAATCGTACGAGCTCACTTCGACATACCTGCAACACAAACTTCTGGTCGATGTATTTCTTGGCTATGTTTGGCTGAAAGTCCGGGGACTCTAAAAACCGCAGGAAAAATTCATAGACGAGCTGTGGAAAGAAAAACAAGCATTTCATTCGGTGGCCACTTTCATCCGAAAAGCTTTACAGTACAGTTATTAGTGGGACAATATTTTAATTATATTTCCTTACAATTAAGCACATTTTACACCCAAATAGTTGTATTAAAGAAAAAAAACTAATGCATTCACATAATTACACACGTTACTCTAAATGATAGGATTTTATTACTGTACTTTACTGTACAGTAAAATCAATAGGTAACTTTACTTAAAGCCATATATATAAATAAATGCATTATAGATGATCTCATGAATAACAAGAGTTATAATACATTATAATATTCATTAAACACACCTTTAGAGAGTATAATGCATTAAAACACACGACAAACAACCAGTTTCAGATGCATCTGCACATATTATAATGCATTTTAACTTTGCTTAGAATTATTTATGAAAAGATACATTATGAACAACAGGGATAAAAGAAAAAAGTGTTACCAAACAATATAATAATAATAAAATTAAAAAAGGCATTTAAATAAAACAGGCCTATATATAATGTTGTCTATGTACACAAACTACCATTTCAAAGTTTAGGGTCGGTAAGATTTTTAAATATTGAAGTCTCTTCTGCTCTCCAAGGCTACATTCAAAAATACAGTAATAATGTGAGATATTCCTCCAGTGTAGATCAGCTGTTCTCTGTGTGAATATACAGTAAAGTGTGATTTATTCCTGTGATCAAAGCTGAGTTTATCATCATTACTCCAGTCTTCAGTGTCACATGATCCTTCACTGATCATTCTCATATGAGGATCTGATGATCAACACACATTTATGATTATTATCAGTGATGAAAACAGTGATACATTTTATTTCTCAGGATTCTTTGATGAACAGGAAGTTCAAAAGAACAGCATTTATGTGAAACACAAACATTATAAATGTGTTTCCTGTCACTCCTGATCCGTTTAAAGCGGAGTAACAGTATAAATGTGCTTCACCTGCAGATGAGGCCAGGCCGCCTCTAACGTGGGCTCGTCCTCTTCCGGGTCGAACTCTGCGCCGGTCGGGTTGGATGATGGTGGTAACGTCCTAAACATGTTGATTGCAAACTGAAATAGACAAAATCCGTTTCATGATTACTCAGAACAGACCATTTCACTTCTGTACCAACTTTCTGGAGGTCTTTATCAATGAACCGGCGCTTGCTGATGAATGAAACGTGGCACAAACGAATCATAAGCAAAGGTTTTAATCCTCCTGATCGCGGCACTTTGAAGTTCTCGGCTTTAATCATCAAAGTGTGTGTGTGTTTAAGGGGAAATGCGCTTGAGAACATATTATCATGCTTATTTTGCAAGTCCATTTGCACTTGGATAGGCCGTGGCTTCACATCAGCTGCGGGCTCTAATAAATATCAAAGAGACGTAATTCAGTGCTGGAATAACTGCAGCTGGCAGGAGCAGCGAGGCCAACGGAGGGTCAATCGACGCTCTGCTGCTGAACGCAAAGCTCTCGGCCCCTTAAAAGGATGGCCAAACAACAGATCTGATACGGAGGAGCCAACAGATTTGCCCAAACGCTCAACACCACCTTGTATGGCTGAGCGAATCGCTGTCAGCGGTTCATATATTGTGCACGCTTTTCGCTGTGCATTCACTGCATTATCTTTTGATTTCTGTTGGTAAACCACTCCACAGCTGAACATGACGCCTGACCAAAGGCTGTTAGTTCTTATGTCATTATTAATTGACCGATTCCCTTGGGAGCTGAACCATTTAAAAATAATGAATCAAATTATCAACTATGTTTTCGTATGATTTTACAATAAAGCAATGTCATTGACTTCTGATCCAGACATTTATGGAATATTGCAGTTTATTATAAATTATTTATCGTACTAATTTTACAAATTTCTTATTGGGCTGATACCGATTGAAAATGAATATACACCGATCAGGCCTAATATTGTGTTGACCCGTCGAGGCATGGACTCCTCTAGACCCCTGAAGGTGTGCTGTGGTATCTGGCACCAAGATGTTAGCAGCAGATCCTTTAAGTCCTGTAAGTTGCGAGGTGGGGCCTCCATGGATCGGACTTGTTTGTTCAGCTCATCCCACAGAATGCTCGATTGGATTGAGATCTGGGGAATTTGGAGGCCAAGTCAACACCTCAAACTCGTTGTTGTGCTCCTCAAACCATTCCTGAAGCATTTGTGCTTTGTGTCAGGAGCATTATCCTGCTGGAAGAGCCACAGCCACCAGGGAATACCGTTTCCATGAAAGGCTGTACATGGTCTCAACAATGCTTAGGTAGGTGGTACGTGTCAAAGTAACATCCACATGGATGGCAGGACCCAAGGTTTCCCAGCAGAACATTGCCCAAAGCATCACACTGCCTCCGCCGGCTCGCCTTCTTCCCATAGTGCATCCTGGTGCCATGTGTTCCCCAGGAAGCCACGCACACGCACCGGCCATCCACGTGATGTAAAAGAACACGTGATTCATCAGACCAGGCCACCTTCTTCCATTGCTCCGTGGTCCAGTTCTGATGCTCACGTGCCACTGTTGGTGCTTTCGGCGGTGGACAGGGGTCAGCATGGGCACCCTGACTGGTCAGCGGCTATGCCGCCCCATACGCAACAAACTGAGATGCTCTGTGTATTCTGACACCTTTCTATCAGAACCAGCATTAACTTCTTGAGCAGTTTGAGCTCCAGTAGCTCGTCTGTTTGATCGGACCACACGGGCCAGCCTTCGCTCCCCACGTGCATCAATGAGCCTTGGCCGCCCATGACCCTGTGGTCGGTTCACCACTGTTCCTTCCTTGGAGCACTTTTGATAGATCCTGACCACTGCAGACCGGGAACACCCCACAAGAGCTGCAGTTTTGGAGATGCTCTGGCCCTTGTCAAACTCGCTCAAATCCTTACGCTTGCCCATTTTTCCTGCTTCTAACACATCAACTTTGAGGACAAAATGTTCACTTGCTGCCTAATATATCCCACCCACTAACAGGAGCCGTGAGGAAGAGAGCATCAGTGTTTATAAACAGTATTTTGAGAGTGTAGAGAGATGGACTCTCTAAAGAGCGATTTCTGATTGGTGGAATTTTCTGTACAGCATCATGGGTAATGTAGTTTTTCACCAGGAATTAAGCTGAAATAATGGGCTGACAGGTTCAACAGAAGCAAATACCATCGAATAACAACCTCGTAGCTTTACCATCTTTAAAGGTTTCCTTTAAAAAATTCCCAATGGAGAAAACTAATGGAGTTTTTACTTCCAGACGGACAAAATCAAGCCCTGCCCTACATTTGTTCTTGTTTCAGAAGCGTTTCACTCGGAGATACAGCACAATAGGGAATAAGAGACCAGAGCAAGTTCCCTTTCAAGCCGACTTTAAGCAGTTGATGTTTTCTTCTGGTTGCATAAGACACGTTTCATAAGCGCTCTCTGGACGCTCGGGTGCTTTGTCTCAAGGTTTTGGAGACTTCAGTGCTACACGCCAGATGCAAGAGCTGAAAGTGTGTGTGTGTGTGTGTGTGTGTGTGTGTGTGTGTGTGTGTGTGTGTGTGTGTGAACTCACCATGTGAACCACCTCCGGATAGATGGGCTCGGTGATGACGTTCCTGTTGTGCGTGATGTACTCCACCATCTCGCTGAGTGCCGCCCGCTTCACCTCCTTCCATTTCAGGTCGCTCAGGGGGTCGGACACAAAGTCGAAGAGCACGCAGCACTGGCGCAGCTTCTGCACGAACAACTTCTCCTGCTCGGCGGGAGGAACATCTGCATCGACAGAGAGGAGAGATGATCATGAAACACGTTTGACCATCTCAAAAACAACCGTTTTGATACATGAACTAACAAAACTCTCACAGATAAAACTCTTCTGCCTCAGTGTAAACGTCCTTCAGCTCGTGCTTCACGTGTCTTAACATCTGCACTGATTTATATCAAGTAAACGCAAGAATAACTTTGATATTGTTAGTAATATTTCAACTGATTATCAATCATCATTTATTAGAAAAATCATGAGTATCAAATATGACCATGGATATGTGGAAGGCTTATTTGTTTATCATCACTGTATTGCATTGCATTATGTTTTAAAATAGTAAAACTAAGCATTTAAATACCATCTTACTAAGACATTGGCAGATTTAGATGCCTTTTATACAAGTATCTGCTATACCAGGGGCGTTCAAACGGAGTAGGAATGCACCGATATGAAATTTTAAATGATATTTGTCCGATAATTGTTTATATCTGTAAGCCGATAACCGATATATTGGCCGATAAATCGAAATCAAAATTTAAATATGTAATTTTTGAGAGGCTGTAAGTAAGTCCTCCCATTAAAAGCCATGTCCCTAACACACAATTATAAATGTTATGTAGCAGACACGACACGGCTACATAAAATGCTCCGATCGGGATTTTTGCAGCCGATGCGATCCCGAATCCAATGCTTCACTGATTTGTAAGCTCTCTGATCACCGTTAACCTTTTCAGACAAAAAAATAAATACTATAGATGTTGCCTAAAAATAAAAAAATGGGGTTTATAGCACTATGCATATCAGGATACTTAACTCTTTCCCCGCCAGCGTTAAAAACAAACAAAAAAAAGCTGCCGGCCACCGCCAGGGTTTTTGACCATTTTCCATAGAATATTTTGTTTAATGAATACCTGAGCATGCAATACATCAAAAGAACAAAACAAAACAAAACTCTTTTAAACAAAAAAAAAAAGTTTTATTCTAGCTTCATGCAGGGTAAGTTTCATTAAAAAAAAGCACCATTTTGAACAAAAAGCTGAGAAAATCAGGTTTATGTGAACGACTGCATCCAGATGGGATTCAGAGCGATGATCAAACACAGATGGGGCAGATCGAGTCCATCAACACCCCAAAGCTTCACAGTCCTGTAGCTCGTCCTGCGTCCACATCTCATTCAGCAACACCAGATAGTTCTGATTTATATTTTGATGATCTGCTTACATACGATCGCTTGTTTCACTGCCTCGCGTGTGTCAGGAGATTCTGTACTCATTCAGAAGATGCGTAATAGCGCCTAAAACACAGAAACTTAAGTGTTGGCGGGGAAAGAGTTAATATAAGAAGAACAAAATGAAGCAGCCTGATGCAGCCCACAAGGTTTATTTAAACATTGTCCAATACAATGCTCCTCCACGCGAGATTTCTCTTTTGCGGTGACATGACCATTTAGTCCCCACACGTCATGGGCCGACGAGATCTCACCGGACCTCCGGCGAGTCCAACGCCCTGCCCTTCACAAAGAAAAGAGAACTCTTCCCAGGGCTCTCGCCAGCTTCTCCAGGATGGTGTTACCGAACCAGACTCCCTTTCGATTGGCCGGGGGCGACGGAGGCCCCTCCCTTAGGACGGACTGACCCATGTTCAACCGCTGGTCACACGGAGCCCTTCTCCTCTTCGGCCTTCAAAGCTCTCGTTTGAGCATTTGCTACGTCCTCACGTGCTGACATCAAATTGGGATCGGTTCGTGAGACCGGCCAAGTTTAGTGAGCACCGATCGAGTCATAAAATATGATTATCGGACGATCGATCGGAGCATCCCTAGCACGAACCATAATTTCCTTTTTCAAGTGATTCCAATCATATCTCAAGCAATTCAAAACCATCAGTGCGCATCTGAAGTGTCTCGGCTGAAGGAAATAATACATTATCAACTTTAATATATTGGGCAAATGTTCATATCGGGCTGATAATAAGACGAGATAACAAAAGACAAGAAAAATAAATCACTCACTGCTCTTGACTGAATAACTTTAATAAGATCTAATCTAGATTTATACAGTGCGGACTAATGGTGCGTTCACACCAGACGCGAATGAAGGGATAAGCGCGAGTGATTTACACGTTAAGTCAACGCAAAGACGTGAATAGACATTCTGCGGCACGAGAAGTTGAAAAATCAGAACTTTGGCGGATATTCACGCCACGTAAACCAATCAGGAGCTTGCTCTAGTAGTGACAACAACGAGGACAAAATCCTACGTGGATACCCGGAGCTGTACGACACATCTTTATAGAAACAGGAATAAAAAGGATCTTGCTTTGAAGAAAGTCAGGAGGTCAGACAGTCAGGTAAGTTGTAAAAAACGCTCTTTACTCAATTTGAGCTATAGGGACACTTTTTACCATTGAGATGACTTGGAAAACGTGTCCCAATCACCCTATTGAGACTACAAGCTAGCTAAAGCCGGCTTAATTGAGGTTATTCGCCGTATTTTAAAACAATCCATGTCAGCCATTTCACACCGAGACGAGCCGCTGGCAGAAGCCCCTCCCACGATCCTCAAAATGTTCAAGCGTCCAACTACGCGCGAATAGCGTGCTTTATTCGCTCAAGTCGCGTCTGGTGTGAACGCAGCACATGATCGATTGGTGCAAAAAATTTTTTATTTTACAGTGTCTTATTACATCACACGTACTTAACATAGTAATAACAGTAAATTATGCATAATTACATGCAACTAATCCTACCCTATCTCAAAGTACAGTTAATTAATATTACTCAGTACTTAAATATATAATTACACAGTAACAGGGACACATTCAAATAAAGCGCAACCAAATGTGTTTATGTATATACTGTATTATATACAGTACCAGACATACATTTGGACACCCCACTGGGACAGTATAATATAATATGCATAAAGAATATCAGCCGATATATTGATATATGACTTTTTTTTTTTTACTCCAGCCCCTAAAAACCCATATCGGTCGGGCTCTAGTATCAAGGTTCAGTAAACTGTGCCATTAAAAAACTAAATTACTTCATGTATTGTAAATGTATTACTTAATGCACAGCGATTCACAATATCACCGTTTAATGTCGATCATTAGATCTTAATGCCAAGTGTAAACAGGTCTAAAATAATATGCACACATTATTTTTGGTTGTGATCTGTGAAGGTCACGCCTGTGAGAAACTCAACTCGCGGTTCCCTTTATGCACATGGGAGTGGCGACTGTGGTTTACATGTGAGAACAGCGATGACACTGACATCTGATCCGCGTCAACACGCGCCTGACGCTCACTCGATCCGCAGTTCACCGATCCAAAGAGAGGACCTCAGTGCTTAAAGCATCAGTTCACTTCAAAATTAACACTTCCTGATAGTTTCCTCACTCCCGTCTCATCCAAGATGTTCATGTCTGTCTGTCTTCAGTGTAAAAGAAATGAAGTTGAGGAACACATTCCAGGATTTTTCTCCACATAATGGACTTCAATGGGAACCAACGGCTGAAGGTCCAGATCAGTGCAGTTTCAGAGGAAGGGCTTCAGAGGCTCTGCACGATCCCAGAGGAATAGGGTCTGATCCAGACAAACCATCCGACATTTTCAACACAAACATTTATATACTTGAATGCTCGACTTCAGTGTTGTTCTTTCACGGCGTATGATGTCATCACGTCGGAAAGGTCACATGACGTAGGTCGGTACTTCCACATACGTCACATGACCGTCAACCGTTGGTTCCCATTGAAGTCCAGCATGTGGAGAAAAACCCTGGAATGTTTTCCTGAAAAAAAAAAAAACGTACGGTGCATCCCAATTCACATACTATCCGTCCTCAATAGTAGGGCTGGGTATTGACACACATTCCATGACCATACGGAGTTCGGTAAGTTGTACGGCATCTGTAACACTCTTTCAGATGCTCGTTCGTGTTCATCTGGCGCTGTAACTGGTATTAAAGAGGAAGAGAAGATCCGTTCAGGCACTACTGCGATCTCGCCACAAAACGGTATTTGAAATCTGAGACTTTGTTTCATATCAATAGTAACAAAGCACAAAGAGTATTGGGATTTAATGGATGGGAGGCGCTGCAATGATCCTTTCGTTCATCTGAAAACAGGATGACTGATCCATTCTTGGAACTTAAGAATCGATATCGGATCATAAAAATGAGAATCGATTAAAAGTCGAGAAATCAATTTTTTTAAATAAATAGTATCAGTATTAGAGTATTCCAAAGATACCCGGATCTACTATTTCCGAATCCAAAGTGCAGATCCGCACACACTCTAACGGCTGATATTACCCACAACCCATTGCGAGCTGGACGAGGATTTGATTAGAACTACAAACGCGGATAAAGTGTTAAAAAACTACAAACATGGCGGATGTGTGAGTCCGACGGTCAAGTAGAGAGGTTTAGATAAAGGGATTATCAGTATTTAACCTGATGAAAAGATGCGTTATCCACATTATATTTCACCTGCAGCAGCACGGAGAACTTTTGTACTGATACATTTGGCTATTAACTTTAAAATGCATCATTATATTTAAACTGCAAACACACGAGGAGTCTCTGCATTAAAGACCCACGACTGGCAGAGCCGATATGCTCGGAAATGAAATGTGTGACGAGATGATTAAACAGTGAACTAAGCGAGTGCATCCCAAAGCTTGCCTACTCTTCTGCCACACGCTCAAGTGTTCTTCACAAAAAGAGCATGTACTTTTAGGGTGTAGTACAAGTAGGACGCAGCGAAAAGACATGAACATCTTGGATGAGCATGCATTGAACACTGCATCCCACAATGCAATGGGCAATGATTCTATGCATGTTTACGTAACGTTCACAGTATGCATGCTATGTTCTGCAGGAACGGCGCATCTCTGCATGTTTAAAACATTGCAATAAACATGCACGGGTCACGCTAAACGCCCTGCATGAGTAACCGTCAGGATGCAGTTTCTAGCAGACGCTGTGGCTTCGGCACACAGGCATGCATGCATTCTTCCTGAGCTGTGACCTCACTTCCCCTGACATCAGTGGTCTGGGTGAGGGGGGATGGGACTAGTTAAACAGGACCCCCACCCCCCCTTCTCCTCCTCAACCAGCAGCAGTGCATTGTAAACAGAGTTTTCCATATTTCCCCGAGGCTGTGTTTCAAAACCTGCCCAAAAATGCTGTTCAGGAATCGAGTGCATCTAGGAGGCTCACAAATGCATGCACAAAAATGCTGCAAGAGAAGGTGGGAAGCCATAAATCACATGAACACATTTGGGATTTACACCAAAATGGTGTAGGAAAGACGTTGTGTCTTTGCAACGGCGGCCACAAATCATTGCATAGCAACCCTCGTCGTCGCTCTCTGCCTACACAGACACAATAAGACAAGCGTCTCACCTCTAAAGTGCATGAGGGCCACCGGCTGAAAGGGCCCGTTCGCGCTCGGAGCATCCAGAACCATCCTGGCCTCGTCTTTAGAGCATGTCAACATCTATCAGTCCGAACGGGAGCGAGGCAGCTGCCGGCTAAGTTGAGCTGTTAGCCTCCATTTTAGCACAAACACTCTCAGCAGAAAATGAAGCTCCGCTGCTGGAGGGAAGCAGCTAGTTAGTGATGTCACCCGTCAAAGGGAGGCTGCCGATTGGCTGGAGGAGATCATGTGATCTTAACCAGCAGAGGGCCCTCTGAGGAGGCTGCTGATTGGCTGGAGGGAGCCGGAGAAGGTGGGACATGTGGATTTGATTGGCCACATGCAGATTATGGGATGTTTCAGACTGCTAACCAGTCCTGCAGAGAGCTGGTGAAGAGCTGCACATCAGCTCCGCTTAAGGCTGTTCACCAGACATCGTGCCGCTCGGGTACTCTGGGAAAAGTGTGTTTAATTCATTTTTTAATGGTTGAATTTAATTCTAATAATCAAATTCAATTCTTAAAGACTTAATCATTTATTATTACATTTTAATGAATGAAAAGGGTTTTATTTTTTCAGAAATGTTAAAGTTAAAAATGAAACAGAAAGATTTTAATGGTTGAATTTCATTTTAATAAATCAAGAAGTAAATTCTTAATTTTAACTATTTAATTTACTATTAAAATGTAACTAATTAAATAAAAAAATTGTTTTTTCTGTTTTAATTTTTAATGGTTTAAAATAAACGTACTAATCAAAATTTATGTCTAATCAATTGAATTAATAAAACTTTAACTATTTATAAGTTTGACTTTTTCGGAAATTATGCTCTGGATTATGATTTAATGGATTAAATTAAAATAATAATAATAATGTCTAATCAATTGAATTTCTATGAAATGCATTTTATTTTTAAAGAATTTAATATTTTCTGGATTCTGTTTTGTATGATTTAATACCCAAAATGGGTAAAACTTTAATCTTTTAAAACGCCCCGTGCACAGAAGCCTGGCATCGCTCTTACATCACGAAGCTCAGATGTGCCGCCCATATGTCCTGACAGTGAGTCTGCCGTTTCCTTTGCGAGAAGCTTTGTGTCTTCTGTACCTGGGCAGGGTTTCAGCCGGAAATAAAAGCCTCATCCCGCTGATGGTAAATAAAGAAAAAGCGATGACATAACAGTTTGTGACAACAGCCCTTCTCAGATGCAGGATAAAGCCGGACCGCAGCGAAACGCTGACAGGAAACCGCATTTCAACACCTGCAGCTGCTACAAGAGCCTCGACGCTCAGAGGAATGAAGCCTTTATCTGTGAGAACGCACACAGACAATGAACAAACACACGCATATCAGCTTCTGTCTACAGCTGACACTTTAGGAAGTAAAAATTAGGAACTTTTCAGATCTACTAAATCAGGAGAATTTAGATGCATCCATACATTTATCTAAATTAATCCAAATCCTTGAGTTCAGGTGTTCAACCCCTTCATGGCCACAGGTGTATAAATCAAGCACTAGGCATGCAGACGCTTCTACACACATTTGTGAAAGAATGGCTCGCTCTCAGGAGCTCAGTGAACTCAAGCGTGGTACCGTGATAGGTTGCCACCTGTGCAATAAGTCCATTCCTGAAATTTCCTCACTACTAAATATTCCACGCTCAACTGTTAGTGGGATTATAACAAAGTGGAAGCGATTGGGAACAACAGCAACTCAGCCACGAAGTGAAATCACAGAGCGGGGTCAGCGCATGCTGAGGGTCACAGTGCGCAGAAGTCACCAACTTTCTACAGAGTCAATAGCTCCAGACCTCCAAACTTCTGTGGCCTTCAGATGAGCTCAAGAACAGTGCGTAGAGAGCTTCATGGAATGGGTTTCCATGGCGAGCAGCTCATCCAAGCCTTACATCACCAAGTGCAATGCAAAGCGTGGGATGCAGTGGAGTAAAGCACGGCGCCACTGGACTCTAGAGCAGTGGAGATGTGTTCTCTGGAGTGACCAATCACGCTTCTCTGTCTGACAATCCCATGGACGAGTCTGGGTTTGGCGGTTGCCAGGAGAACGGGACTTGCCTGACTGCATTGTGCCAAGTGTAAAGTTTGGTGGAGGGGGGATTATGGGGTGGGGTTGTTTTTCAGGGGTTGGGCTTGGCCCCTTAGTTCCAGTGAAAGGAACTCTTAATGCTTCAGCATACCAAGACATTTTGGACAATTTCATGCTCCCAACTTTGTGGGAACAGTTTGGGGACGGCCCCTTCCTGTCCCAACATGACTGCGCTCCAGTGCACAAAGCGTCGGTCCATAAAGACATGGATGAGCGAGTTTGGTGTGGAGGAACTTGACTGGCCTGCACAGAGTCCTGACCTCATCCCGATAGAACACCTTTGGGATGAATTAGAGCGGAGACTGCGAGCCAGGCCTTCTCGTCCAACATCAGTGCCTGACCTCACAAATGCGCTTCTAGAAGAATGGTCAAAAATCCCCATAAACACACTCCTAAACCTTGTGGAAAGCCTTCCCAGAAGAGTTGAAGCTGTTAGAGCTGCAAAGGGTGGGCCGACTCCATATTAAACCCTACGGATTAAGAATGGGATGGCATTAAAGCTCATGAGCATGTAAAGGCAGGCGGCACAACACTTTTGGCAATATAGTATATATATATATATATATATATATATATATATATATATATATATATATATATATATATATATATATATATATATATATATCAGGCATAACATTATGACCACCTTCCTAATATTGTAAAAGAACATGCGATTCATCAGACCAGGCCACCTTCTTCCATTGCTCCGTGGTCCAGTTCTGATGCTCACGTGCCACTGTTGGTGCTTTCGGCGGTGGACAGGGGTCAGCATGGGCACCCTGACTGGTCAGCGGCTATGCCGCCCCATACGCAACAAACTGAGATGCTCTGTGTATTCTGACACCTTTCTATCAGAACCAGCATTAACTTCTTGAGCAGTTTGAGCTCCAGTAGCTCGTCTGTTTGATCGGACCACACGGGCCAGCCTTCGCTCCCCACGTGCATCAATGAGCCTTGGCCGCCCATTAGCCACTTATTTTATGGAGGAACCAGCCATAAAACTGAACCCATGAACTGATTTGAATGTCATGTTTAAACATGATCTCAGCTGTTCTCAGTAACAGTATGTAATATCTGAAGGGGAAGACGTGTGATATGAAATGATTACATGTACAGTATTGGGTTTCTGCGGCACCGCAAATGAGGAAGTGAAAGAGGCTTCTTCATATTTTCATGTGAGTTTGCACTGGATATTAAAGTATATTAGTTGGATTAGAGGATTAGTTGAAAAACATCATAAAAAGAGGCATTTACTTCATTCCTGAATGAATGCGTGACTCATTTACTGCCACCTACTGTTTCATTTCATTGGGAGAAATAATTTTATATTTTTAGGGATAGTTTTCACAGAACTTCTGTTTATTCAGAACTCCCAGCTCGGTTTGCAGCTAATGTGTTATCGATTTATATTCTGTGTGTGTTAATTTTTATACTTTATTTTTATATATTTATAAAAACATTTAAAAATATATATAAAAATGTCAAAAACACAACAAAATTACTAAAACTTTAACAAAAATTAAAATGTAATGGAAAAAATAAATAAATAGAATTATTAATTATAATAGCATCTTAATCATATTAAAACACCACTGCGGATTATCTGTCAGTCTTCAAAATCTTTCAAATGTAATAAAAATAAAAATATGCTAAACTTCGTTACTCAAAATAAAATAAACGTTAAAACACTTAAGCTGGTTTTATTTCAGCTTGCTGTCAAGGCAGGATTTCTCCTTAAAGTACTAAAATAAGTTAAACTAAAACAGAAATAAAATGAATATGACAAACACAACAAAATTAAAGAATAATTTAAAATATATAATTTTCATATATTAAATGTATAAATCACTGAAACGGAAAAAAAACAACGTCGTTATTTGCTCCACCTCCGAAACCACTTTCCTTTCCTGCTGATGTAACCGAGGCCGTGTGGGCGGGGCTAAATAACATGCACCAATAATATCGCCGGACACGGATGTAATGTCCACTCAAATCGCTACAAATGCGACTTGAGGCACAAACGGCACCTCACCTTTGAACGCAGGCAGTTTCTGGAGCTCTCGGTTGTTGCTCAGGCTGAATCTGGACGAGCTCGGACGCTTCTCTTTCTTCGGCGGCGCCTGGGATCCCGACTGCTTCCCCTTCAGCAGCTGTGTGGTCGGCGGGACGCTGTTCCCACCCTTCTTATTCGACCCCTGAGGAACACATCATCATCATCATCATCTCGCCAACAGAATACAGATGTTCATAGCGTCGCAAACAGAACAAGGGAAAGACATTCGCTGAAGCGGAATCGATTCTGAACCATTTCCACTCTTGCGCTGTAATGTCCTCTAAAGCTGACCGATTGATTACGGATCAATAGAGTTCATAAAGGCACTGAAGCGATGTGACAGCAGGATTTGAGGTTTGTATGCACGTATAAAAGAAAGAAAGTGTACACACTTCATCTGAGGCCAGATCTGACCCTATATACAGTATATATGGACAAATATTAAAAACAAACTATTAATAAAAAATACTAAAACATTAAAATAAACAGAAAATATATATATATTTATTTTCATTTTAAAGATTTTATGTTGTCACTTGTTTATTAATATGTGTGTATACAGTATATACACACATACATAGACACATTCACACACTTATATATATATATATATATATAATAAACTTTAAATGTTAGATTTTACAGCTCTCTCTCTCTCATATATATATATATATATATATATATATATATATATATATATATATATATATATATATATATATATATATATGTGTGTGTGTAATAAATATATAGTTTATTTATAATGTGTGTGTGTCACACACACACATTTATAAATCCAGTCAGATTTACCTCATGTTCTGAGTTCTCCTGTCCTCCTGTTTTACTCACTTTTGCCGATTTTGTTGAATCCTATAAAGAAAATAAAGATTATGGAAATGTTCATTAAAGAAGTGATCTCGCATTTTCCCCTAAAAACGCGAAATGAACAGAACTGTAGCTATAAAGCGAGCAGCTAACATTAGCAATCCATCTTCAAACCTTCACAGCTTCAGCAAATATTTCACAAATACACGAACTTTACTTTGTACAGACAAGCATTTTGTACATGTAATCACGCATTTGATGAAAACAACATTTAAATGAACGACAAACCATCAATATGATCCTGCTAGCATGCTAAAGTTAGCTCCGCTGCGGAAACGGAGCGTGTGCTAAAGCTAACCCGCACAAACACGCGCGTCTAAAGGGCTTTGGCATCTGGAGATGAACATCTGCAGGAGGTTTTACATCTCACTCGTATAAATCCTAGTTTATGAAGAGCAAAGCTGGAGCTAGCACACATGCTAATGTCTCGAGCTGAGGGAAACTAATCGGACACTTTGATCCACAAATCCGCATTTTTCCCGTTTCCTCAGCTTTTCCTCCACATGAGAAGCCGGGAGTTTGTCTCTCACCTTGTCTTTCTTGGTTTTATTCGGCATGGCACTCATAAGCGTGTGTTTCCAGTCACTGAGAGAGAGAGACTGTGTGTGTGTGTGTGTGTGTGTGTGTGTGTGTGTGTGAGAGAGAATCAGAATCACACACTCCTTCAGTTTCCTCAGCAAACTGAAGTAAACTACATCAAACTGAACACATCATGAACTCTCTGGTTATTCAGTGTTGGCATTAAATAATGTGTGCTTTATAAACACTATTATTAATGTTTTCTCGCTGCTTTATGGGCTCGTGTGTGTGTGTGTGTGTGTGTGTTGAGTGTTATTGCGCTCTGGCGGACACTCGCGGTACTACACATTAATATATCGCGACATATGATTATAATATTTATGTATTTAGAATCTTTTATGTTATCTTTTATATACGACATATATTTATATATTAGTAAAACAGTAAGGCTGTACATTTAAAACATTTTAACATAAAAAACTTTTTTACATTTTTGCTTTATGCTTTTTGGTAACATTTAAAAAATATATTTTTTTATGCTTTACATTACATTATGCTTTTGTGTTATAACAATTGGCAATATGTTTGGAAACTTTTAAACATTTTGGCTTTTTTGCATTTTTGTTTTTGTTTGTGGAAACCATTTAAAATAAGGTTTTGTGCGTTTGTATGTTTTAAAATAATTCATCACATACAAACTCAACACATTTGTATATATATAATATTTATTCATTTAGAAAGTGTTTTTGTTTAATTGTGATTAATTGATTTGACAGCACTATATATATATTAGTAACAATTTACAATAAGGTTACACATTTTAAAACATTTTAACAAAAATGGCAATATATTTGGAAATGTTTAAACATATTTTTGTTTTTAAATCTTTTTAGTGTTCAAGTTATGTTTTGTGATGACATTTTAAAATTACATTTTTATGTTATTTTTTTAAGAAACATTTTTGATTTATGTTTTATGACAATTTGCTATATGTTTGGAAACTTTTAAACATTTTTGTTTTTAAATCTTTTTATTATTATTATTATTATTTGTACTTTTTAAATAATTTAAAACATTCGTTTTTTTCTATTTACAATAAAGTTGTACATTGTTTTTAAACTTTTAATACAAAATATTTGGAAATGTGTTTTCAATTTTTTGCATTTTTGTTTTGTTTTTGTTGGTAATGTTTCACATTTGCATGTTTTTTAATGTAAACTTTTTACAGTAACCATTTACAGTATTTTTGAATTTTTTTATAATTTAAATATGATTTGTATGTTTTTATAGTAACAATTTACAATAAGGCTGTACATAAAAAAAAAAAAAAAAAAAACATTTTTATGTGAATCATTTTAGGACTCTTAAAATATATATTAAACTGGCAAAGTACAGCCTAGTAGTAATTTATGCTGTTTTTAAACCCCAAATATTTTTTCTTATAACATTCATTACCAGTTATTCAGTGTGGCTCATTATGTGGTTATTTTGTCCTGTTCTTAGCTCCCTCAGTCACACCTGACTCAAAGGCTCATTCATTATGCAGCTCATTATGTGGCTCATTATGTGGTTATTTTGTCCTGTTCTTAGCTCCCTCAGTCACACCTGACTCAAAGGCTCATTCATTATGCAGCTCATTATGTGGCTCATTATGTGGTTCTTTTGTCCTGTTCTTAGCTCCCTCAGTCACACCTGACTCAAAGGCTCATTCATTATGCAGCTCATTATGTGGCTCATTATGCAGCTCATTATGTGGCTCATTATGTGGCTCATTATGCAGCTCATTATGCGGCTCATTATGCGGCTCATTATGTGGCTCATTATGCAGCTCATTATGTGGCTCATTATGCAGCTCATTATGTGGCTTATTATGTGGCTCATTATGCAGCTCATTATGTGGTTCTTTTGTCCTGTTCTTAGCTCCCTCTGTCACACCTGACTCAAAGGCTCATTCATTATGCAGCTCATTATGTGGCTCATTATGTAGCTCATTATGTGGTTCTTTTGTCCTGTTCTTAGCTCCCTCTGTCACACCTGACTCAAAGGCTCATTCATTATGCAGCTCATTATGTGGCTCATTATGCAACTCATTATGTGGCTCATTATGCAGCTCATTATGTGGCTCATTATGCGGCTCATTATGTGGCGCATTATGCAGCTCATTATGTGGCGCATTATGCAGCTCATTATGTGGCTCATTATGCAGCTCATTATGCAGCTCATTATGCAGCTCATTGTGCAGCTTGTTATGTGGCTCATTATGTAGCTCATTATGTGGTTTTTTTGTCCTGTTCTTAGCTCCCTCAGTCACACCTGACTCAAAGGCTCATTCATTATGCAGCTCATTATGTGGCTCATTATGCAGCTCATTATGTGGCTCATTATGTAGCTCATTATGTGGCTCATTATGCAGCTCATTATGCAGCTCACTATGTGGTTCTTTTGTCCTGTTCTTAGCTCCCTCAGTCACACCTGACTCAAAGGCTCATTCATTATGCAGCTCATTATGTGGCTCATTATGTGGCTCATTATGCAGCTCATTATGCGGCTCATTATGCGGCTCATTATGTGGCTCATTATGCAGCTCATTATGTGGCTCATTATGCAGCTCATTATGTGGCTCATTATGCAGCTCATTATGTGGCTTATTATGTGGCTCATTATGCAGCTCATTATGTGGTTCTTTTGTCCTGTTCTTAGCTCCCTCTGTCACACCTGACTCAAAGGCTCATTCATTATGCAGCTCATTATGTGGCTCATTATGCAGCTCATTATGTGGCTCATTATGCGGCTCATTATGTGGCGCATTATGCAGCTCATTATGTGGTTCTTTTGTCCTGTTCTTAGCTCCCTCTGTCACACCTGACTCAAAGGCTCATTCATTATGCAGCTCATTATGTGGCTCATTATGCAGCTCATTATGTGGTTTATTATGTGGCTCATTATGCAGCTCATTATGCAGCTCATTATGTGGCTCATTATGCAGCTCATTATGTGGTTCTTTTGTCCTGTTCTTAGCTCCCTCAGTCACACCTGACTCAAAGGCTCATTCATTATGCAGCTCATTATGTGGCTCATTATGTGGCTCATTATGCAGCTCATTATGTGGTTCTTTTGTCCTGTTCTTAGCTCCCTCAGTCACACCTGACTCAAAGGCTCATTCATTATGTGGCTCATTATGTGGTTCTTTTGTCCCCTCAGGTGTAAATCACAACATTACTCATGATCATTCACACTCATTCTGTAAGAGACCATGTGCGTCTACAGCTGATTTGGATTGCTAGTCAACTGAGTCTTCCTCGGTCAGAAGGAATAGGCAAATCCAATGGTGCAGTTTGAGAATTTATTGAGTCTGGTACATGGAGATGATGAGAGTTTATAGATAATATAGATTTATGTGTTAATTTGACAAAATAGGTGTGTGTGTGTGTGTGTGGCTATCTGAAACAAATACAATAAATGTATATATTAGTAAACATGTAGGCTATGGTTATATACAGATGCATAAAGAAATAACCTGCAGTACAACCAAAATCCACTAGTGGGAGCTTTAACACTATAAATTAACTTGCATAAATGCCATAAATCTCAGAATGGTGAAAAGTGCCAAAACAGTTATTTGCAATTTACTAGCGCAGGGTTAACAGAGGATGGCAATTCTCTGTACCATGAATACTGCTCTCATGGGCATGGCCCTGGACCACACTGAAGTGTAAGAACTAGCACAACCACACGCGAACAGAACTACATATGAACACATGCATTATGGGTAACGTAGTCTATGTCAGGGCACAGACTTTTAACACATTCGCTTATGTGGCTCATTATGTGGTTCTTTTGTCCTGTTCTTAGCTCCCTCAGTCACACCTGACTCAAAGGCTCATTTATTATGCAGCTCATTATGTAGCTCATTATGTGGCTCATTATGCAGCTCATTATGTTGCTCATTATGCAGCTCGTTATGTGGCTCATTATGCAGCTCATTATGTGGTTCTTTTGTCCTGTTCTTAGCTCCCTCAGTCACACCTGACTCAAAGGCTCATTCATTATGCAGCTCATTATGTGGCTCGTTATGTGGTTCTTTTGTCCTGTTCTTAGCTCCCTCAGTCACACCTGACTCAAAGGCTCATTCATTATGCAGCTCATTATGTGGCTCATTATGTGGTTCTTTTGTCCTGTTCTTAGCTCCCTCAGTCACACCTGACTCAAAGGCTCATTCATTATGCAGCTCATTATGTGTTTCTTTTGTCCTCTCAGGTGTAAATCACAGCATTACTCATGATCATTCACGCCACTTTACATAAGGCTTTGTAAAGAAAAGGTGTTTTACAGAATGTAAATCAATGTATTGTTTTATATGAATTAGCAGGCTCAGTGATTCTCACATCAGTTTGAAGCAAAAACTCTCGGCAACATCACCCATTAGTCTAAAGCCTTGTGGACGCGTATCTATTGATTTCTGGCCTTAATTCAGTGACTTAATTTTTTTTTTTTTCAAAAAACACACATAAGCGTTATTCTCTAAAAAATACAAGCATGTACATACGTGTCGCTCACATATTATGGTAGCCCAGTTTGTGCTGAATACAGTGCAGTTACACTTTTGCCATTAAAGTGTTCATAAGCAACTGAAGCACAAATGTCAGAGCATGTCAAAACCTCTAAAGGGCCCCAAACAGCTCAAACCCGTAGGGGTTAATGACCCCTGGACTGTATTACAGTCAGAATCCAGACGCGTGTAATGTCACCTGGACGTCAAAGACGTGTTTTGATTGGATGAGCACCATGAAGACGCCGTGGTCACATGACCTGATATGATGAACTTTATTTCAATAATACAGTATTCAGTGTCATATTTAACATAAACATAAGCACACAAAATCAACATTGGAATGTTATTAAATACAAAAAAAAAAAAAAAAAAAATGCATGTACAACTCAAAATAATATAAAAAGGGAAGGAGGGGGAAGAAGCGTAGATGATCAGTCGACCTCCTCCATACGGGATGCGTCGTCGTCTCCCTCCAGCGGGGGCATGTCCTCCACCGGAGCGGCGCTCGGCTCTTCCGTGGGCAGCTCGTCCTCGTCGATGCCTGGCAAACACACACACACACTCATTCCTCACTGCTTCCTGTAGCATGAGACCGGTTTACTCGTGTATTTTTAATTAGTACATTAACGCATTTCTATGCTTGTTTTTTTTCTTCAAATCTTGTCGCAATCACAACATTTGTTTTAAGGTTTTACATTTTAAACATTTGTTTTAGTAACGATTTACAATAAGTTTGCAAGTGAAGTGAAGTTGAAACTTTCATCAGACGCAGCATTAGCGAGTCACATGATGGATTCCTGCTTCCCTCGGGAGCAGATTTCAGAAGGCAGACGGGAGCGGGTCGGAGCGGGCCGCTGTAGCTCGATGGGCAGAATTAAGAGTGCACGTGAATGGACAAGCAAGCTGACGAAGTAATTAATACTGGTAACTTTGATTTTTAGTTTTGTTTTTGATATCGTGTTTTCATCCAAAGGACTTAAAGTTTCATATCTTAAGTTTATATTTTTATACATTTTATTCATCAGAACGTTAATATATTTTTATGTTCCTCTGTTCTGTGAGGATAAAGCAAACGGTTTATTTTTAACTGCATTATATTATTTTAGAGAGGCTGTGGGATCATCAATAACTAATGCAAGGGAAATCGCTTTAAGTTTTTTATATATATCGGCTTTTTAAATCACCAAATATGTGTATCGTATCGGCCTTAAATCCTTTATCGGTCGGGCTCTAATAAAAGGTTTTGCTTTTGTGTTTTACAAATAATTTACAATAAATTTGCAACTTAAGTCTAAACACATTTATGTTGTATTTTGTGTTTTTTTAAAACTTGTACATTTTAAACATTTGTTTTCAGTTACAATTTACAGTTTAAGTTAAAACATTTGTTTAACATTTGTGTGTCTTTTTAAAAAGCGTATTGTAAGCTTGTTAGCATCCTCTATTTTTAAACATTTTTTACATTTACGTTATTAAAGTTAATGTTGTTTAACATTTGAAACCCTACTTTTGTGTCTTTAAACATTTGTTTTTAGAGTCAGTTCACTATAAGTTTGAGTTTAAGTTTTAAAAGGTTTTGTTTTTGAACATTTAAAACGTTTGTTTTTATTATTTTTTTGCACAAAATGTAACTTTTTTTGACCATTTATGCTTTTAAGTTTATTTTAAACTTGTTTATTTGCAATCACAACATTTGTTTTAAGGTTTTTACACTTTTAACACGTATGTTTTTAAAGTGTACTTTTGACGCATTTATCTTGTAATTTTTTTTGAACATTTGTTTTTATTAATTTTTTTAACTTGTTCATTCGCAATCACCTGTTTTAAGTGCGTACATTTAAAAAAAAAACGTTTAAAAACATTTAAAACATCCTATCTTTGTTTTTAAACATTTAAAGATTTTTTACATTTACGTTATTAAACATCATATATATATATAAAATGTTTAATGTTTTTAAAGTAACAATTTACAATAAGTTTGGGATAGGTGAAGTTTAACGTTGAGGACGAACCGAGGCCGAGTTTGATCATCCTGTAGATGCGGTTGGAGTGCGTCTGTGGGTCGTCCAGCGTGAAGCCCGAGGACAGCAGCGCCGTCTCGAACAGCAGGATCACCAGGTCTTTCACAGATTTGTCGTTCTTGTCGGCTTCTGCTTTCTGCCGGAGCGTCTCCACGATGGGATGGTCGGGGTTGATCTCCAGGTGCTTCTTGGCAGCCATGTAGCCCATGGTGGAGTTGTCTCTCAGCGCCTGGGCCTTCATGATCCTCTCCATGTTGGCCGTCCAGCCGTATGTGCTCGTGACAATGCAGCAGGGGGACGACACCAGACGGTTCGAGACGGTGACCTGACGCAAGAATACAATTCAGTCTTTATACTTAAATATACATAGACGTCTTTTAAATTCTATGATGGCGCGTCCCTGGCATGAGGTCGCGTGGCACCTTACCTTCTCCACCTTCTTCTCCAGGATGTCCTTCATGATCTTGCACAGGTTTTCAAACTTGGCCTTCTTCTCCTCCTGCTTCTTCTTCTCGTCCTCGTCCTCGGGAAGCTCCAGACCCTCTTTGGTCACGGACACCAGGTTCTTGCCCTCGAACTCCTTCAGCTGCTGTACGCAGTACTCGTCGATGGGCTCGATCATGTAGATCACCTCCAGACCGGCCTTGCGCAGGCGCTCCACGAAGGCCGAGTTGGCCACCTGATCTTTGGTCTCGCCTGCAGAGGAAACGCACAATGCTAGTTAAAACAGCTAATGCAGGCACACCTTCAGTGCGACGGGAGGTCAGCGCGGCCGTACCGGTGATGTAGTAGATGTGCTTCTGGGTGTCCTTCATGCGAGTGACGTAGTCCTTGAGGGAAATCATCTCGTCTCCAGAAGCCGATGTGTAGTAGCGAAGCAGCTCGGAGAGTTTCTTCCTGTTCTGAGAGTCCTCATGGATGCCCAGCTGCACACAAGGAAAATATCCTTCATTACTCCTCCACAATGCCATTAAAGCACTACAAAGAGTTCCGAGCCCAGTCAAAGACTTTTCGTTTTTTCCCCAAATTCCATTTTTATTTTCTCTCATTTTTATTTTTTAATGGTTAAATAAAATTTTAGTAATGGAAAAACCATGTCTAATTAAAGGTGCACTGTGTAACATTTTTTCAGTAAAATATCCAAACCCCACTAGCCCAAATGTTTATTTGTAAATCGTGTGAAATTGCTCTTTTCCCCAATGAACCGGGACGTGTGGGGGCGTGGCCTGTCGATGACATCATATCTGCAGAAGCGCTTTACTCTCACTGCGGTGTGAACGAGTGTCATAGCAGCCGCGAGCGAACGCACAGAGTAACGTCATCACATCATTCTCAACACACTCAATTTAACATCAATTACACATGTTACAAAAATTACAGGCCCTATGAAATAGGTTTAGATTTTTTTTTCTCAAATTCTGTTTTCTGTTGTAAATCCATTTTAACAGATTAATCAAATTTGGCATGTGTTAATTTAATTCATAAAACATTTACATTCGGAAGACGCTTTTATCCAAAGCGACTTACACTGCATTCAAAGTACACATTTTTACATTTTGTCAGTTCTTGTTTTCCCTGGGAAACGAACCCACGACCTTGGCGTTGCTAGCACCACGCTCTTATTGTTATATTAAAATCAACTACATAAAAACAACTACTTTATATATATATATATATATATATATATATATATATATATATATCTATATATTTTTTACTTTCCATGAATTGTTTCCCCCAGTTGAGTATTTACATTGTTCTGGCAATCAAATGAATGCATAAAACATTAATTTATCATTTAATATGAAATTAAACTTTGTCAACCAAAGTGCTGCAAAACATGGAAGAAAATTTGATTATTCCTTAAAAAAAAGTTTTAATAATTTATTATATTATCATTATTAGTGTTAGTATTATTATATTGAGACGTAGCTCATTTCTGCTGTACAACAGTGATATATATTTCTGTCACCATTTCTTCAAGTTAAGCAGGACTTTTATTTTGACGGGATGCCGTGAAGATCTTTGAGTTTCTGTGTGTTTATGATATTATGCCGATGGTTTTTCTCAGATGAAACAGTAAAACGCTGATGAAGTGAATCATGTAGAGGCTGAAAGCACTGCGAGCGTCATGCGTGCTTCAGTGTGTGTGTGTGGGTGTGTGTGTGTATTCCGTGATTCTGTCCGCGTTTAATCATCATAGGGCCCTATGAGCGATAAGAGCGTCAGTTTTCACCTTGATGTTCTTGGAGAAGTGCTCATAAAGCTTCTTGTAGTTGTCTTTGTCCTCGGCGAGTTCGGTGAAGAGCTCCAGACACTTCTTGACCAGGTTCTTGCGGATCACCTTCAGGATCTTGCTCTGTTGAAGCATCTCTCTGGAGATGTTCAGGGGCAGATCCTCAGAGTCCACAACACCCTTAATGAAGTCTGTTAGGAAAGATGGATCATATTAACCCTACTGTCTCATATTAGAGATGCACCGAAGGCCTTTAAATGTCGGTCTGATAATAGTTCAGATTTTTAAAATTGAAAGGTCCCTGTCATACACCCGACGCAAGTGTGTTCCGCTAGTGTCTGCCCGACGCAGTTCTCATGTTCACGTCCAGCTCCACGGTGTTTAAATATCAAACGCACTGGCGCATCTGTTCACCCATGGGCGTCTGGTCTGAACACCAGGTGTGTTCAGGAGCATTGTTGGAGCGTTGCTATTGTGAGGAACTGAAAACCACTGACTATTGAAAGTCAATAGTGCAGCATTTCTGTGTTATTTAAAGGGTGTGTTAGTAATATGAGCCTATAGGCGGTGCACAACACACACACACACACACACACACACACACACACACACACACACACACACACACACTGGAGAAGCGTTCAGTTTCTCCTCATGTAAATAGTGAATTCCACTCATGGTGTGAGCACAACTGGCTTTTAAAGGGAAAGGGAGATGAGACTTTGATTGGTTTATTGCACGTTATGCCCAAAACACACCCATGACTCATTAAGAGACGAGGGATGACCCTTTTGGATCACGCACCGGTGTGCCGACCATTTATCCCGTCGTTAAACTAGCAAAAGTGTATTCGAACACGCCCTGAGTGCACCTGCGCCATGAGCTCTGATCGTTAAAATAGGGCCCTTCGTCTGAATAAACTCTTCTGATTTATGCATGTCAGGCTTTACAGGGTTAAAACACAGAGAAAAAGTAACACTTTTAGTTTTAGATTACCTAAAAACAGTGAAATCTGTCTGGCGTTTGCGTCTTACGAGTCAGAATCAGACTGATTGATTCTTACTGAGGTATTCTGGGATGAGCTCGTCGCAGTTGTCCATGATGAAGACCCTGCGCACGTACAGCTTGATGTTATTCTTCTTCTTCTTGTTCTCAAAGAGATCGAACGGGGCTCTACGCGGCACGAAGAGCAGCGCGCGGAACTCCAGCTGACCTTCCACCGAAAAGTGCTGTCGGAGAAATAAGCACACAATCAGTCGGGTACACTCGGCGCTAGGGGTGTGACTATGTGTACCGTTACACCCCTACTCGGCAATGTAAATGTGTATGTCTGCATCAGAGCGGGAGCATGCGAGGGGCTTTATACTGCACATCTATTAATGTCTGCTCATCTGCTGGCTGTGCTTCACCTTGACGGCCAGGTGATCCTCCCAGTCGTTGGTCAGGCTCTTGTAGAACTCGCCGTACTCCTCGTTGGTGATGTCGTCGGGGTTGCGGGTCCACAGGGGTTTGGTCTTGTTGAGCTCCTCCTGGTCGATGTACTTCTCCTTGATCTTCTTCTTCTTCTTTTTCTTGTCGCAGCTCTTGTCGTCGTGGTCCTCGTCGTCTGAGCCCACGTCTTCGATCTCGGGCTTGTCCTCGTCCTTCTCGCCCTCCACTTCTTCCTTCTTCTTCTTCTCCTCCTCCTCCTCCTCCGCCTCATCGTCGCTCACCTCCTTGTCGCGCTCCTTCTCGACCTGAAACCAAAAGGTTTGATCATTTATTAAAAAAAAAGTGCATAAAGCACATCTTAAATGACCAATCTGTGATTTTTTTTTTTTTTTAAAGAACTTAGAATATACATTTTGAAATGAAAAAAGGCTAAATTAGTGGGAATGTAATTAATGCTTCATAAAGGAACTAGTCGGTGCGAGTTAGGAGAATATTTGCTGCTGATGTTTTTATGCCCTTTTGAAAACGTTATGAGGTCAGCTGAAGTATGAGGTCATTTTTCTTAAATGATAGTAGCTAAATTATACATTACTTTTTATGGAATAGGAGCTAAATGATTTTTTTAAATTAACTACCAAAAAAATTAAGTATGATGTCTTTGATTTTTTTATTACATGTATTTAAATTTTTGTCTGATAATGTATACTTTAGCTACTATTCCATAATTTAAAACAATATCACATTTAATAGATTTATTTTTTAAATGGTGTATTTTAAAATTGTGCTAATATAATGCATTTAATTACTACTCCATAATTTTAAAATTACATTTAATATATCTATTTTTAATTATGTGCATTTAAATTTTTGCTAATATAACGCATAATTAAACTATTCCATAATTTAAAAATGACATATTTAATCTTTTTAAATGTGTATTTTAAATTATTGCTGACAATGTATCGTTTAACTAATCCATAATTTAAAAATGACATCATATTCAATTAATTTTTGTATTTTGTTTATTTTAAATATTGGCTGTTTAATTTAACTACTATTACATAATAAAAAAAAAAATTACCATATTTAATAGTTTTTGTTTATTTACAATTTTTGCTGATATACTGCATTAAATTAAATTGTGCGTATTTATAATTTTGCTGATAATTTTATATAAACAAAATACGAAAAATTGCAAAAGTTCCTCAAGTAGGAATAGTAGCTAAATTATACATGATCACCAAAAATGTAAAACAAAACACACAAAAATTTATTTTTATGGAATAGAAGCTAAATGATTTTTAATAAGATGCTAACAAACATTAAGTATTTGGACTGGTAATGTATAATTTAGCTCCTATTCCATAATTTAAATAAAATTACCATATTTAATAGTTTTTTGGTATTTTGTTTATTTAAAAGCCGACGCCAGAACCCGTGAACGTGTGAATGTGCCGTTACATCACTGAAGTGTTAACGGGTCGATTTATGCATTGGTAGCATTTCCTGACCCACTAAAGACTTACAAAGAGTGTGATGGGGTAGCCAATGAACTGCGAGTGCTTCTTCACGATCTCTTTGATTCGCCGCTCTTCGATGTACTCCGTCTGGTCCTCCTTCAGATGCAGGATCACTTTTGTGCCACGGCCGATTGACTCAGCTACAAAAGAAATATTTTCATATTTACAGTTCCAGTTCAATATTACACAGGCAATCGTCTCGCGTGCCACTTACAGCTGTCCACTTTAACGGTGAACGATCCGCCCGCAGAAGACTCCCATGCGTACTGCTCGTCATCGTTGTGTTTGGTGATGACCGTGACTTTCTCGGCCACCAGGTAGGCAGAATAGAAACCCACACCAAACTGACCGATCATTGAAATGTCTGCTCCGGCCTGCAGAGCCTCCATGAAGGCCTTGGTGCCGGATTTGGCGATGGTGCCCAGGTTATTGATGAGGTCAGCTTTGGTCATGCCGATGCCGGTATCAATGATTGTGAGCGTGCGCTCTTGCATGTTGGGAATGATTTCAATTTTGAGGTCTTTTCCTGAGTCCAGCTTGCTCGGGTCTGTGAGACTTTCATAGCGGATTTTGTCCAAAGCCTGATGGAGAACATAAGGAATATCTCATTACACTGCTCTCATCCAGATAACATTTCATTATTAATATTTTAAAAAGCACTTTTTGTTCTATTGCTTGTAATGCACCTCTATGTTTTTATTTCTCAGTCAGTAATAATCATAATTTTAAATGTCATGAATTAACTTTAAATTAATTTACATTATGGTTTATTTATAATTATTCAAATGCATATAGTTAAAAAAGTATAATTGTTTATTAAATTAAAACAAAATCATAATATGATGACATATTTTAAAGCATAATTAAATTATACCTTATCAGCCAAAGATTTAAATACTCATAATAAAAATAAAAATAAATAAATAAATAAAGTAAGACATCATACATGTTTGTTTGCATTTTATTTAAAAAGAAAAAACTGTTCCATCATTTAATAAATGACATTTAATAGATTTTTTTGTTTGATGATAAATTATTTAACTACTATCCCATAATTTTATTTGGATTTCTTTAAATGACATGCATTTAAAAGGTTTGCTGATATAATCATTTAACTACTACTCTAAAATTTTAAAACATTACATAATATTTCACAGATTTGTTTTGTATTTTGTTTATTAAAAAATAATGTAATAACTATTTCATAATTTTAAAATTAACATAATATTTAATAAAAAAATTGTATTTTGTTTATTAAAATTTTTGGCTGATAATGAATAATTTAATAACTACTATTTCATAATTTTAAAATTAACATAATATTTAATTTAAAAAAATTGTATTTTGTGTATTTAACATTTTTCTACTATTCCATAATTTTAAAAATATATATATAATTTTTTCCTTAAAGTTTTCTTTCTTAATTATGTGTATTTAAATGTGCTGCTGTTATAATGCATCACTTACCCATTCCATAATTTTTAAAAATGACATATTTAATAGATTGTTTTGTATTTTGTTGATTTAAAACTGTATTTTATTAGGGTAGCACTTCATTTTAAGGTGACGTTACTACATGTAGGTCATTAGCACTACTCCGTGGTTTACAGTAGATTCGTTATGAGGAATGATCACTGAAATGACTCTTTCCCTGCCGAGTTACGCACATCTGAAGAGTTGGAGATGAGCTCCCTGAGGAAGATCTCTTTGTTGGAATAGAAGGTGTTGATGATCAGAGACATCAGCTGAGCGATCTCAGCCTGGAAGGCGAAGGTCTCGGCCTCCTCCTCCATGGGCTGGTCGTGCTCCTCTGGCATCTGTGCGGGACAAGCAGAACATATTTAGATAATATTCACAATATTTGACGAGGATCACTGGCACCTACACCCCGATTACACTGAGCAACACTGATGATCTCGTCATTAGCTGTCAGTGGGTGGGACATATTAGGCAGCAAGTGAACATTCTGTCATCAAACCTGATGTGTCATTTTTTCTCCAAATATCAGCAAAGATGAATTTATTTGTAACAGCCCTATTGTCTTATTATAATTCAGCTTAGTTTCATATCATGTTCTGCGGTTACATCAATCATCAGATTTGAGTTATGCATGCATGAAAGGCTGTATAATATATGAAAATTATTTAATTTTATTTATTTTTTACTTTTATTAAAACACTATGTCTAGATGTCGACGTCTGCTTAATCATTATCAGCCAAAAATAATAAACAAAACACAAAATATTATGCATTTCTTTTAAATTATGGAATAGTAGCTAAATAATTCATTATCAGCCAAAAATCCATTAATAGTTTCTTATAGTTAAATGATAGATGATATCAGCAAAATGTTGTTTATTCAATTATGGAATAGTTTTTTAATAAAATACAAACATGTATGATGCCTTTTTTTATTTATGAGTATTTACATTTTTGGCTGATAATGTATAATTTATCTATACTTAAAAAAACACATCATATTTAATAGATTTTGTTTTGCATCCATTTAGTTTATTTTTAATAAACAATTTTTATACATTTTATTTTTATCTATAATGCAATTGAATAATTATAAATAAACCACAATTAATGTAATTCTAAAAATTCTCATTAAGCAAACGGCTTAAGTAAATTCATGACATATTTAAAATTATGATTATGATTATTACTGACTGTGAAATAAAGAGGCGCATTACCAGCAATAGAACAAAAAGTGATTTTTTTAAAATATTATACAATTATTAATTATCAGCCAAAAATCTTAAAATACAAAAAAATCTATTAAATATTAAGTAATTTTCTAAAATCATTAAATAGTTAAATGATACATGATATCAGCAAAAATTTAAATAGATGCAATTTAAAGAAATCTAGTAAATATGTCTTTTATGATGTGTATTTTAATTTTTGGCTGATTTAACTATTCCATAATTATTTAAAAATAAAATACAAAAAAACATGTATGATAGATTGATTTTTTTTTTTTTTTATTACCATCATGCGTATTTTAATTTTTGACTGATAATGTATAATTTCAACCACTATTCCATAATTAATAATTTGCCTCAGTATTTAAAAAAAGCACTGTTATATTGCTTGTAATGTGCATTGCATTCAAAATGACTTTATTTATGATCTTATAATATTTGTATTGAATTCAAAGGAAGCTGACATTAAATCTGAAGGGACTGAGCGCCACCTGTCGGTCCGAGCGGCTCATTACAAGCTTCTAGAACCTACCAAACTCTCTACATACATTAACACGAAATAGCTCAGATATTACTGTACACACGTTTCATGCGTGAATGAGACACGAATGCAATTCATTTCAGTCGTTACAAATGACGTCACCGAACGTATAATATTGACATCCTCGCTATGCCTGTGTAACGTTACATCTCGCATCTTTAAAACACACTCTTATAAACATGCACATGCAGTAATGACGTCCTCGGATGCTTTAATAAACACATTTACTGATCGTGAATCTTTTAATAGCCTCGTTTAATCCGATGAAAGTCCTCTGAGGTAAAACTCCAGATGGTCTGAGGACTTATCACTGAAGTTCATTTCAGAATTATGCCGTTTTAAATACAGCAACAGCGACTTAATGTGGAAAATAAACCTTTAAACTATGCATTAAGTTCATATTTGCTAAGGTACAAGTTCCGTGTAAATGTCCAGTAGCATCACAAGTGTTAACGGAATGAATGAAACGCGGTTAAACGTCGAATATCCTCACAGCATTTGCGTAAAATAACAAAAACAAGTCAAATGTTATCGAATTAATATGTTATTCCGATTGTATTGTCTTACCTTTAATGGTTTATTAGCGCGAATGCGATTAGCCGCTTCTCAGGAGAGCGCTGAGGATTTTCTCCTCAACTGTCACTTTGCGTAAACTACCGCGTGCGTTACGCCAGTGGCGCTTATATACGTCCAGCTGAGAGAGTTCGAGAACGCGGACGTTCCACAAATCTCTGGAATCTTCTCAGCGCTTTCCAATGGGCGCGGGAGGAGGGGTTTGGCTGTCAATCATCCACTCGACAACGGCGAAGGGGGCGGGGCCAGGAGGGAGATGAGGGAGATGAAGTTTCTAGATTGTTGCTTGGAGTTGTTGTGAAATAAGGACTTCAGATCATAAGTATTATTAATTATTTATTAAAAATGTTCAACTCATGTTTACAAAAAAAACAGCTTAAATTAGAAAAGCTCAGAACATACAATTTTCTGGTAACTACATGTAGACACAAAAAACATTAAATTAAAAATACATTAACAACTTAGTGCGCTTTACACTAAAACTCTTCAGTCGACTTCCTCCATTCTAGAACTGTCTTCATCGCCCTCCAGAACCGGCATATCTTCCTCAGCGGGTTGAGCAATGTCCTCTACAGTGGAGTCATCATCATCGATGCCTGCAACATGACAGATTAAATACAGTTAGAGCACTTTTTCCTCTGAAATTTAATTTATATGACTACCATCTTAAAGTCACCATGACAATTCTACTTTTTAACCATGCACATCATTATTTAAAATATAAATATGATAATCAATCAAAAATAATCTTTTATGACGCGTATACTGGCGCAAAGGCGGGACAACCCTAAGCAATAGTGTATGCAACTTCTGTTTCATGGCGATTTTAAAAATAAAGGTTCCAAAATAGGATTTTCCCATTTTGGGTTCCCAATACAGGGTTCAAAATATATATATATAATATAATATATATGAAGCTAAGTAGGTGGCGGCAGGTGACCGTCTTAATGTTGAGCCAATGAGGGAGTTTATGAATGAGTCATTGAATCTTTTACTCAAACGATTCGTTCAAAACGCTGAATCATTCATGATCTTTGGAACTATTTTCGCTGTTGAAACAGAACAAAAACAGTCAATAGTGCATCTAAAATATAAGTGACTTAATTTTAATTTATTGAACTGTTGTATAAAATCAATGTCACATTTTCAACCGTCATATTAATTTTCTATCTTAAACTCTTTACATTTTGCGCACTAGTTCGCTCCCTGTCACGTGGCATGGAGCAGTGTAGCTAAGGGAGTGATTGACGCTAATTTTAACCAACCTAAAGCCTGCTTTAAAGTTAAGAGTGTAAAGATTAAGTTTAATTGTGTGATAGAACAGTGGACCGGTCACTGTATCAGCTCACAGCAGGCTGTGCAGTAATTAGCCAACGTTTTGTAGAGAAAGGAAAACTGGTCGCACCTCAACAATTATTTGCATTTGCACAAATGCTCCCAAATATATTTTGAGGTCGTACAGATTAAATTACTGGAGCATATGCGACCAAAATGGATTCAATTTCCGCAATTTCGAGCCTTGCCATAAGAACTTTTCAGTGAACGGTTCTTAAAAGAACCATTTTTTCTTAGTGTGAAGAACATTTAAATAATCTAAAGAACCTTTTGTGCAATGGAACAGTTCCATGGATGTTAAAGGTTCTTCAACCTTCAATGCCAATAAAGAACCCTTATTTCTAAGAGTGAGTGAGTGGGTTTTTGATGGGTATTACCAATGCCCAAAGAGCAGGGTGAAATATAATGCTAATAAAGTAGGCTTATAGACATCAAACTTACCAAGACCAAGTTTGATCATCCTGTAGATGCGGTTTGCATGTGTTTGTGGGTCTTCCAGGGTGAATCCAGAGGACAGCAGGGCAGTTTCCAACAGCAGGATGACCAAGTCTTTCACGGCTTTGTCGTTCTTGTCGGCTTCTGCTTTCTCTCGGAGGGTCTCAATGATGGGATGGAGGGGGTTGATTTCTAGATGCTTTTTAGCAGTCATGTAGCCCATGGTGGAGTTGTCTCTCAGGGCCTGAGACTTCATGATCCTCTCCATGTTGGCCGTCCATCCATATGTGCTTGTGACGATGCAGCAAGGTGAAGACACCAGACGGTTCGAGACGGTGACCTGTTTGGATCCAAATATTCATTAATATTTGACGGTTATGAAGAGCATGCACTTTAAAATCTTAGTCTAGTACGCTAAGATCTTATACCTTCTCAATCTTTTTGTCAAGAATGTCTTTCATGATCTTGCATAAGTTCTCATATTTGGCCTTCAACTCCTCCTGCTTCTTCTTCTCGTCCTCGTCCTCGGGAAGCTCCAGACCCTCTTTGGTCACGGACACCAGGTTCTTGCCATCGTATTCCTTCAGCTGCTGTACGCAGTACTCATCGATGGGCTCGATCATGTAGAGCACCTCCAGACCGGCTTTGCGCAGACGCTCCACAAAGGCAGAGTTGGCCACCTGATCTTTGGTCTCACCTTTGGAGAGTTTTGAGAATTGTAAGAAAATGGTATCTCTGGGTTTAAATGTTTAGATGTTTAAATTCATGAACCAACTACTAACCGGTGATGTAGTAGATGTGCTTCTGGGTGTCCTTCATACGAGACACATAGTCCTTGAGGGAAATCATCTCGTCTCCAGAAGCCGATGTGTAGTAGCGAAGCAGCTCGGAGAGTTTCTTGCGGTTCTGAGAGTCCTCATGGATGCCCAGCTAGAATAGAAAGACGTTTTAGCTTGGATATATTCATACCCCATCTATGAGTTACTCGAAAAGCACACATACCTTGATGTTCTTGGAGAACTGCTCATAAAGCTTCTTGTAGTTGTCTTTGTCCTCGGCGAGTTCGGTGAAGAGCTCCAGACACTTCTTGACCAGGTTCTTGCGGATCACCTTCAGGATCTTGCTCTGTTGAAGCATCTCTCTGGAGATGTTCAGGGGCAGATCCTCAGAGTCCACAACACCCTTAATGAAGTCTGTTAGGAAAGATTAATTCGTTAACTCTTGGGTCATGCCAGTATCCAATGTATAGTGTCTAGGAATCATTCATAATGAACTCTTGAGACACTTACTGAGATATTCTGGAATGAGCTCCTCGCAGTTGTCCATGATGAAGACCCTGCGCACATACAACTTAATGTTGTTTCTCCTTTTCTTGTTCTCGAAAAGGTCAAAGGAGGCTCTTCTGGGGATAAACATCAGAGCCCGGAACTCCAGCTGGCCCTCAACCGAGAAGTGCTGGAACAACAAGAAGATTGGTTATCTTCTTACTAAAAAGTCCATCCATTTTTATGCTACATTTTTGACTCAATATTACTACCAACCTTGACAGCCAGGTGATCCTCCCAATCGTTGCTTAAACTCTTGTAGAACTCGCCGTACTCCTCATTGGTGATGTCGTCGGGGTTGCGGGTCCACAGGGGTTTGGTCTTGTTGAGCTCCTGAGCATCAATATACTTTTCCTTGACCTTCTTCTTCCTCTTGTTCTGGCCATCTTTGGAGTCTTCATCCTCATCAGCCCCCAAGTCCTCAATCTTGGGTTTGTCTTTGTCATCGCCAGCTTCCACCTCCTCCACCTTTTCTCCCTCTTCAAGGTCAACCTCTTTCTCTCTCTGTTTCTCAATCTGCAAGATATTATTATGTTTTATAATGTGGGCACTGGAAGCACTGGAAGGTTTGCAGTAAACGCACCAAAGTTGAGGCACTTACGAAGAGCGTGATAGGGTAACCGATGAACTGAGAGTGTTTCTTCACAACTTCCTTGATGCGCTTCTCCTCAACGTATTCAGACTGGTCCTCTTTAAGATGGAGAATGACTTTGGTACCACGTCCAATGGATTGACCTATAATTGCAAAGCTTGGTTAGTCATTTAGTACCTTTTGAGTAAAGATCCATTTGGTCTGGATCAAAAACTTTTAAGAGATCATACCAGAGTCAGGCTTAACCGTGAAGGAACCACCAGCTGCAGACTCCCAGATGTACTGCTCGTCATCGTTGTGTTTGGTGATGACCGTGACTTTCTCGGCCACCAGGTAGGCAGAATAGAAACCCACACCAAACTGACCGATCATTGAAATGTCTGCTCCGGCCTGCAGAGCCTCCATGAAGGCCTTGGTGCCGGATTTGGCGATGGTGCCCAGGTTATTGATGAGGTCAGCTTTGGTCATGCCGATGCCGGTATCAATGATTGTGAGCGTGCGAGCTTTCTGATCGGGGATGAGTTCAATCTTCAGATCCTTGCATGAATCAAGTTTGCTTGGGTCTGTCAAGCTCTCGTACCTGATCTTGTCCAGTGCCTGTTTTAAAGACACATGCAAAATCGGGCCACTGAAACAATTGTTTAACCTTTGGTTATGGTGGATTATGTGATTTTTTTAACTTACATCTGAAGAGTTGGAGATGAGCTCCCTGAGGAAGATCTCTTTGTTGGAATAGAAGGTGTTGATGATCAGAGACATCAGCTGAGCGATCTCAGCCTGGAAGGCGAAGGTCTCGGCCTCCTCCTCCATCACGGGCTGCGCGGCTTTCTCAGGCATCTGTGTGAAATAAAAAAGGAACTCTGAATTCTGAAATATAAAGCTCTAATATAGTTGGGAAATAACCAAAACAAATCGAAAAAAGAGTTCAAACAACGATTTAAGCAACTTTTAAAAAAAAACATTTTTTCTCAGAATTGCTAGATAAACAATTCTGAGAAAAATGTTTAAAAAAAAAAAAAAAAAAAAAAGTTTTAAAAAAGTTGCTTAAATCGTTTTACTCCTTGGCGGAAACAAGCTTCCTTAACTTTCCATTGAAAATAGCTGGCAAACACTGAAAAAAACAGGTGTCATTCAAAAATAATTACATAAAAGAAAATAAATTACAAAGAAAGTTTATATCTCGCAATTGTAACTTTATAACTTGTAATTATAACTTTATATCTTGCAATTCTGACATTATACCTTTTAATTATAACTTTATATCTCACAATTCTGACTATATAACTTGTAATTACAACTTTATATCTCACAATTCTGACTTTATAACTCTCACTTGTGACTTTATCTCGCAATTCAAACTTTATAACTCGCAATTGTGAATACATCTTGTAATTCAAACTTTTTATTTTCTAATCAGTGGCGGAAGCAAGATTCCACTGTATTAGCTAAAGTACAAACTCCTAAACTAAAGTCCTCCTCTAGTACAAACTAAATTTTGTATACTAAAAATGTCATTACTTCCATCACTGTGTCTTAAATCACTAAAACGCCTTTGAATTAAAAATGCTGATTATTCATAACTAAAAAAGTTATATATTAAGTAATACATTTTGGTACTTTTTATATGCTATTCTAGCTCTGCTGAAGCAACAGCTGATGGCCCTCTATAGCTGTAGAATGACCAGCACATGCCCAGCACCTGTCACTGTGAGGGGGTCACATGTCCCACCACAGAACCAGCAGGCATATGCAACCCATACTATCCTTTTCACCCCATTTTGGAGGGTTTTACCAATGTAATTTGAGTTATTCTCTATTTTAGGATGATGTTGTTCTGGTTTACTCCAATTGAAAAGCCACAGCTGTCTTTGGGCTCGTCTTTTCCCTCGAGTCGGCATGCATGCATACATGTGCTCTATATGCAATATTATAATATCTCGATATCTACAAAAAGTGTCCAAACTTTGGTGTGTGCTCTAAAAGCATTCAGGATTCAATTGGAAAGGCCTGTGCTCATAAAATGGACTGACGGTTAAATTGTAAAGTTGTAAAATTGATAAAATGCGAACATAAATAAATAATCAGATATTAACACCATTCTAATGACTCAATGCAAACGAGTGCAAACTCAGTAAGTTATTCCATACCTTGATAATTGTCTTCGGGGTATATGGTCTGTGCAAAAGGTCTCAGGCGTCTGGAGAGCTACTCCACTTGAGTTTGGTTTGAGTTTGCTGGCTTCTCGTCGCTGCTTTCGCTTTATCTGCCAAGCAGAGGGCCTACATCAGCCTTTATATACATGTGAGCAAAGTTTCTCGAAACCCCCATTGAGAAACTTCCAGAAGGAATGCCCACTACAGATAGGAGTGCTAAAGTAAGTGTGCGAGGCGAGGGGGGGCGTCCTACCGTAGACCCCTTCTGTCCTTTTTGGGGCAGGGAGTCACAAGAGGTGTCTGTCAATCAAGGCAAGAACATTCAGGAAGCCCCATGTGTCCACCAGTTACTTCCTGCTAGCAAAGTCTAGAAGGCTCATTGGCTGAAACCTTGCAAAACAGAACTGAACGGCTTTGAACTGAGGTGCCAGAACTCACAATAAAGTCAAGAGACTAAATTCCCTTCCTGCTGTGATCTAGTGGAAATGTGCCATTTGTGTTCAGGTGGCAATTTGGTTTCCATGCAAAGTCATGATAAAACATAAAGCCTCTTATGTAGCTTGAAAAATATAAGAAATGATGAACTCTTGTGTTTAAAAAGTTGTTCCTTGCTTTGTGTTAGGGGGTTAATTTGACCCATTGTTTCCATGCAGTTCACCAAAAGTCAACACGAAGGAAAACTCTAGTCATATAAATACATAAACCAATATTGTAGCTTCTAAACAACTGAATAAATATGAAATGTGAGAAATTATTAATAAAAACATTTTTCTCTCTTTGAGGTTTTTTTTTGTTTTTTTTTGTTTTTTTGTTTTTATGGAATTCACCAAAAATCGACACTACAAAATATTTAGTCATGTAAAAACATAAACCTTTATTGTAGCTTGTTAGCAACAAAATAAATATGAAATATGATAAATTATCAATAAAATCATTGTTTCGCTCTTTAGGGTTAATTTGACCCAATGGTTTCAATGCATTTTGCCACAAATCAACACTATGGAAAAACTCTAGTCATGTAAAAACAAACTTCTATTGTAGCTTATTAGTGATTAAATAATTATTAAATAAATATTAACTCCTACTGTGTTCAAAAATAGTTTCTCTCTTTAGGGTCATTTAACCTACATTGTTTTTGTTTTTCAGTGCAATTCGCCACAAATCAGCACTACAAAACATTTTAGTCATGTAAAAACATAAACCTTTATTGTAGCTTGTTAGTAACAAAATAAATATTAAATATGATAAATTATCAATAAAACTATATAGTTTCTCTCTTTAGGGCTTAATTTGACCCATTGGTTTCTATGCAATTCGCCACAAATCAACTCTAGTCATGTAAATACATAAAACTCTACTGTAGCTTCAAAGTGACTAAATAAATATGAAATATGAGAAATGATCAATAAAAAATAGTTTCTCTCTTTAGGGGTCAATTTGACCCATTGGTTTCAATGCACTTCGCAAAAACAACAAAACATTACATTGAAAATATTTTAAAAACCTCAGCTTTATCTTGTTAGAAACTAAAACTGTATAAAATATGAGAAATGAT
>JAGHMJ010000032.1:1898755-1963755 GCA_018749465.1 Paracanthobrama guichenoti | reverse complement strand
GCATTTACAGTAAAAGCGACCCTAAGTGTCCCATGCACACATGATGCTTGGGCTGGGTAACCAGCCATTGCAAAGTGCCCAGAGCGATGTAATTAAATCATTTATGTTTACGGCATCATGTGCAACCCAAAGTGTGCTGTGCATTAACCGCTTTAGGGATTATGCACGTTGGGTAACATTTGCATTCTTTGGTGAGGTTGTGTTTGAAGTCATGCATGAGGTTTGGGACATGCGAGTGCAGAATATCCTCACGATGCTATAGAATCAATTCATTTATGTTCTGAAGTGATTCCAGGAAGAGACTCCTTGCGTCATGTTTACAGTAGTGCTCGTTCATTCATGCCGGTCCTGATAACACCCGTCTGCTGATCCTGACTGTCCGCAGGCCGCTGACCTGAGCAAACCCATAGACAAGCGGATCTATAAGGGAACGCTCCCCACGTGTCACGACTCCAACGCCCTGACGGCCACGGCGGACAGCGTCTCGCTGCTGGTGGGCTTTTCTGCAGGGCAGGTGCAGCTCATCGACCCCATCAAGAAGGAAACCAGCAAACTGTTTAATGAAGACGTGAGTCCGCTCCCGCAACTCCTCTCTCTCTGATTTAGCCTCGTTGAGAAGTCATCCGGACGAGGTGTAATCTCCCCAAAACATTACGTATGGATTGTGAACGATGCTACATTTTACTGCCTTTGTAATCAAATTAAATACTTTTATATACAAAATAATATTTAACATATTTCTGTATATTTTGCAGTGACACCGATTTAACTAATGCAAGGCTTTTATGTTAGGCTCTGGTTAATTTTTAAAAATTCAAATAAATTCATTTTACAGTAAGAAAGTTAAAGTATTTAAATACCATCAATATATGTTTGTGCACACTCACCTGTCAGGATTATTAGGAACACCATACTAATACTGGGTTTGACCCCTTTCACCTTCAGAACTGCCTTAATTCTACGTGGCATTGATTCAACAAGGTGCTGAAAGCATTCTTTAGAAATGTTGGCCCATATTGATAGGATAGCATCTTGCAGTTGATGGAGATTTGTGGGATGCACATCCAGGGCACGAAGCTCCCGTTCCACCACATCCCAAAGATGCTCTATTGGGTTGAGATCTGGTGACTGTGGGGGCCATTTTTAGTACAGTGAACTCATTGTCATGTTCAAGAAACCAATTTGAAATGATTCGAGCTTTGTGACATGGTGCATTATCCTGCTGGAAGTAGCCATCAGAGAATGGGTACATGGTGGTCATAAAGGGATGGACATGGTCAGAAACAATGTTCAGGTAGGCCGTGGCATTTAAACGATGCCCAATTGGCACTAAGGGGCCTAAAGTGTGCCAAGAAAACATCCCCCACACCATTACACCACCACCACCAGCCTGCACAGTGGTAACAAGGCATGATGGATCCATGTTCTCATTCTGTTTACGCCAAAGTCTGACTCTACCATCTGAATGTCTCAACAGAAATCCAGACTCATCAGACCAGGTAACATTTTTCCAGTCTTCAACTCAATTTTGGTGAGCTTGTGCAAATTGTAGCCTCTTTTTCCTATTTGTAGTGGAGATGAGTGGTACCCGGTGGGGTCTTCTGCTGTTGTAGCCCATCCGCCTCAAGGTTGTGCATGTTGTGGCTTCACAAATGCTTTGCTGCATACCTCGGTTGTAACGAGTGGTTATTTCAGTCAAAGTTGCTCTTCTATCAGCTTGAATCAGTCGGCCCATTCTCCTCTGACCTCTAGCATCAACAAGGCATTTTCGCCCACAGGACTGCCGCATACTGGATGTTTTTCCCTTTTCACACCATTCTTTGTGAACCCTAGAAATGGTTGTGCGTGAAAATCCCAGTAACTGAGCAGATTGTGAAATACTCAGACCGGCCCGTCTGGCACCAACAACCATGCCACGCTCAAAATTGCTTAAATCACCTTTCTTTCCCATTCTGACATTCAGTTTGGAGTTCAGGAGATTGTCTTGACCAGGACCACACCCCTAAATGCATTGAAGCAACTGCCATGTGATTGGTTGATTAGATAATTGCATTAATGAGAAATTGAACAGGTGTTCCTAATAATCCTTTAGGTGTGTGTGTGTGTGTGTGTGTGTGTGTGTATATATATATATATATTTATTTTAATTATATAAAAAAATTCATAAATTCTATTATACATTAAGAAATTTTTTTTTTTTGTATATTTTGAACTAACACATGACAATAAAATAAGACAAATCCAAATTTTGTTAAAGGAACGCGCCACTTTTTTTGTAAATAGGCTCATTGTCCAGCTCCCCTGGAGTTTGACCGTTTACCTGTGATATCGCTGCGCCGCTGCACCCATGGTACGGCAGCTCCCTGATCATTACGCAGGAATGAGAGTATAGCTCCTAGCCATATCGGCCTAGAAAATCACAACTTTTTATTTCCCGTCGGTCTTAGTACACAGAAGAGTCCAGTTTTAAATAGGAAAAATATCGAAACTCTTTGGTCATTTTTGAGCGAGATGCTAACGGTCTAATCAGATTCACTGATCTATGCTAAGCTATGCTAAAAGTGCTACCGCCAGACCCGGAGATCGGCCGAATGGATTCGCAAACGGTCAAACTCGACTGTTTAACTCTAGGGGAGCTGGGGAATGAGCCTTAAAGTGTTCCTTTAAAGATGCTAATGCTATTTTTCATATATATTTTACAAAAGAAAAATTGAATAAGATGAATCAATACATTATATTCTATTTATTTAAGAACCATAAGGATATTTTTTGTGATTCTGTCTGTCTCTTCGTTCTAACAGAGACTCATTGACAAGTCTGCGGTGACGTGTTTGAAGTGGGTCCCGGGTTCAGAGAGTCTGTTCCTCGTGGCTCACGCCAGTGGGTGTCTGTACCTGTACAACGTGGAGCACGCATGTGGGACGACCGCGCCACATTACCAGCTCCTCCGGCAGGGCCAGAGCTACGCTGTACACACCGGCAAGAGCAAGACGGCCCGCAATCCTCTCCTCCGCTGGACGGTGGGCGAGGGCGCGGTCAATGAGTTCGCCTTCTCCCCGGACGGGAAGTTTCTGGCCTGCGCCGGGCAGGACGGCTTCCTCCGGGTGTTCTGCTTCGACACGGCAGAGCTCCAGGGCACCATGAAGAGCTACTTCGGCGGACTCCTGTGTGTGTGCTGGAGCCCCGACGGGCGGTACCTCGTGACCGGCGGGGAGGATGACCTCGTCACGGTGTGGTCGTTCTCGGACTCTAGGGTCATTGCACGTGGCCGCGGACACAAGTCGTGGGTGAGCGTGGTGGCGTTCGATCATTGCATCACCAGCGTTCAGGAGTGCGACGCACCGGCCGAGTTCAGTGGGAGCGACGAGGACTTTCAGGAACAATTCAACGGAAGTCGAGAACGGGCGAATAGCAGCCAGTCCAATGGGCGAGGCGTCAGCGTGACTTACCGCTTCGGCTCAGTCGGTCAGGACACCCAGTTGTGCTTGTGGGACCTTACGGAAGACATTCTGTTCCCCTTATCCAGAACTAGGACTCACACGAACGTCACAAGTGGGGAAACTAACAGCGCAACCCCGTCCAACTCGCCTTTACCACGCTCAAACAGTTTGCCGCACTCCTCGGGCAGTAGCCCGAACATCCACAAACCCGCCAGCATCGTCGACGGTGTGATCGCCACCGGCGTCAGCAAATTCGCCACACTGGCTCTACACGAAACGCGCAAGGAGCGGCACCAGGAGAAGGAGCACAAGCGCAATCACAGCATGAGCTACATCAGCAACAAGAGCAGCGAGAAGCTCAACCAGATCATCGGCACGCGCGCCGGCAAAGCGGACGCCACGAAGGCGCTGGGAACAACGCTGTGTCCGCGCTTGGAGGAGACGCCTCTACTGGAGCCGCTGGTCTGTAAGAAAATTGCCCACGAGCGACTCACCGTGTTGATCTTCCTCGAGGACAGTCTGGTGACGGCCTGTCAGGAAGGGTTCATCTGCACATGGGCACGGCCGGGAAAACTGGTGAGTAGCGACTCCTGGGTTGAGTTTACCGGCACAAAAATTATATTTTTATATTGTAAGGATTTGTATATCATATGGATTTATTTAATCTCTTTGTGAGTTTTGGGCTGATAGATTTTAAATGGAGGGACAGAAATCTCTCAGATTTCATTAAAATCTCTTAACCTCCTTAGCTCTGGGACCATTTTTGGGGATTTCCACCTGATTTGGGTGGGGGGAAGCTTTATTACAACCCAGACAACTTATACTTAAATGTTTATCACTTTTAGCAGTTTTACGTAACTTCAAAGGGTTACCTGTAAAATTACACCAAAAATGTGTATTTAGTAGGGGTGTGACGAGAGCCGTGTCGTCTGTGATCTGTGACGCGTCATATTGTAATGGCCTGGTCATGACGGAGTGTGAGGGTGAAGTTATGATAGAATATGCCAATGCTACATTTACATTACACCTCCAGTGTAGTTTGGCCTTTTTATAGAAATAAAAACAACTTAATTCCAGTGGATAACGGTCACTTCAATTCCATCAGCTCATCTAGAACGAGCTGTTCGAGTCGTAGGCTACATAGTGTGCAACACTGATCACGTGATGAGAAGACTTGACTGGACTGTGGCGGAGGATTCGTTGCGCAACAGAAGCGTCAGACAATTGTCTTATACTCTAAAATGCACATTCAGCACCACCGCTCCCTATTCACAAGTACACACGACTGCGAAAGTTAAAGTAAACGGGAGCGCGCATTCAAACACGATTTCAGTAAGCGGCTCCCTAAGGCATGAGGATATCTCCCAAAATGAAAGCTGTCTTAGATGACCCAAGGTTTCCCAGCAGAACATTGCCCAAAGCATCACACTGCCTCCGCCGGGTTGCCTTCTTCCCATAGTGCATCCTGGTGCCATGTGTTCCCCAGGGAAGCCACGCACACGCACCCGGCCATCCACGTGATGTAAAAGAACACGTGATTCATCAGACCAGGCCACCTTCTTCCATTGCTCCGTGGTCCAGTTCTGATGCTCACGTGCCACTGTTGGTGCTTTCGGCGGTGGACAGGGGTCAGCATGGGCACCCTGACTGGTCAGCGGCTATGCGGCCCCATACGCAACAAACTGAGATGCTCTGTGTATTCTGACACCTTTCTATCAGAACCAGCATTAACTTCTTGAGCAGTTTGAGCTCCAGTAGCTCGTCTGTTTGATCGGACCACACGGGCCAGCCTTCGCTCCCCACGTGCATCAATGAGCCTTGGCCGCCCATGACCCTGTGTCCGGTTCTCCACTGTTCCTTCCTTGGAGCACTTTTGATAGATCCTGACCACTGCAGACCGGGAACACCCCACAAGAGCTGCAGTTCTGGAGATGCTCTGACCCAGTCGTCTAGCCATCACAATCTGGCCCTTGTCAAACTCGCTCAAATCCTTATGCTTGCCCATTTTTCCTGCTTCTAACACATCAACTTTGAGGACAAAATGTTCACTTGCTGCCTAATATATCCCGCCCACTAACAGGAGCCGTGATGAAGAGAGATCATCAGTGGTATTCACCTCACCTGGTCATAATGTTATGCCTGATCGGTGTATAATACTTGGCAAACACTTTAGAAGAATCCCTGAATCTAGTTGAGTTTGTATCTAAAGCAAATTTTAAAAACCTATAGTTTTTTTAACTTGTTTCTCACCATGAAAATATCCAAGGAAGCTGCTTCATATTCTGTTCATATTCACAGCGGTGACAGAAATGAAGTTTTCCGCTATGAATCGAATCGATGAATAAATTTCACAATTAATTCAAAAGAAACCGAAGCAACACATTGAATTAAACCTGAAAGTTGTAATATTTAGTTTTCTTGTAAAACACACTCGAACTTTGAACAATAATTTGTAAATATGTAAACTGATGTGTGTCCAAGTCATGTATCCTCTGTTTCCCTCTTTAGGGCGTTTTGCCTTCCCAAAACCAGACCAACTCTCCCAGCGGGACGGTCGTATAGCTGCCGTGATCGAGCCGACCGGGACCTTCAGACGCATTATCAGCAGTGTGTGTGTGTGTGTGTGTGTGTGTGTGTGTGTGTGTGTGTGTGTGTGTGTGTGTGTGTGTGTGGTCATGAATCCCAAGAAGCCCTTCAAGATCATAGTTCACCCTAAAATCAATGCAATGCACATGAACAAAATGATGCATTATTTACATGGCATTTTCCCCCTAAACACTCTTATATATTGTGAAGTACAACTGTAAGTGTCATCATAGCATATGTTCTGATTTTATACAAACTAAATAGTGTTAAGATTTTCAATATGCTACTGAGATTAGAACCGGGGCAAAAGTGTGTAACGGTCATGAAAACACTAAATGCTTTGGGGTGAAATATGATGTTCTCCTCAGGTTTTGACAGATGTTTCAATAATTAGTTTTGTTTGTGTGTTTTATAACCACTCCGCTTTGCAGTCCATTCCGTCCACCTTCATGAGGATTCTCCGTCTGTCTGAGCCCAGATCACACTTGTGTTTTGCACTGATTGTGTTGCGACTGTCATAATTGCGCTGGAACAGAAATGATGCGGCGCTTCCCTCCGTCAGCGCTGGATGCTGCAGTCACACTTCTGAGTGAAAGGAGAAAACTGTTTGCACTAAATAATTAGAAGAAAATGGCTTTACAGATGTTTGGAGTCATAAGGACGCGTGTAAAAGTATCAAGAGAACTAAATATCTTTTTGAACATTTATTTTAATATTGTTTCAAATGAAACGGGTTGATGTACAACGTGTAAATATTGTAAATTACGGATTTATGGTGGATTGATATAATTACACAAAATAGTAAAGTTGTATTTCTAATACAGAGGAATATATATATATATATATATATATATATATATATATATATATATATATATATATATATATATATATATATATATATATAATAATATATATAAATATAAATATATATATATATATAAATAATTAAAATCATCTTAAATAAGCATATTTTTGTCTCAATTTAATTTCACTGGTGGTGGTTTGTGTTTTCTTGAGTGGTTAAATTTAAAACTATTCTAAGGTTTTTACGCTCTTAGAAATAAATGTTCTTTAGAAACCCTCACAAGATTCAACTCTACAACTTTTTGAGTGTCTAGTCCGAATCTTTGACCACGACCCCACAGTAATCACATCAGTGTTTTACTCTGCTTGCGTTTGAAACATCCAGTGCTGAACGACCTTCAGCCTCTCCTCTCATGTGGCGAACGACCTTCAGCCTCTCCTCTCATGTGGCGAACGACCTCCAGCCTCTCCTCTCATGTGCCGAACGACCTCCAGCCTCTCCTCTCATGTGCCGAACGACCTCCAGCCTCTCCTCGACCTTCAGCCTCTCCTCTGAGCCGAACGACCTTCAGCCTCTCTTATGAGCCGAACGACCTTCAGCCTCCCCTCTCATGTGCCGTACGACCTTCAGCCTCTCCTCTCATGTGCCGAACGACCTTCAGCCTCTCCTCTCATGTGGCGATCGACCTTCAGCCTCTCCTCTCATGTGCCGTACGACCTTCAGCCTCCCCTCTCATGTGCCGAACGACCTTCAGCCTCTCCTCGACCTTCAGCCTCTCCTCAACCTTCAGCCTCTCCTCTCATGTGTCGAACGATCTTCAGCCTCTCCTCGACCTTCAGCCTCCCTTCTCATGAGCCGAACGAACTTCAGCCTCCCCTCTCATGTGCCGAACGACCTTCAGCCTCTCCTCGACCTTCAGCCTCTCCTCGACCTTCAGCCTCTCCTCTCATGTGTCGAACGATCTTCAGCCTCTCCTCGACCTTCAGCCTCCCCTCTCATGAGCCGAACGACCTTCAGCCTCTCCTCTCATGTGCCGAACGACCTTCAGCCTCTCCTCTCATGTGCCGAACGACCTCCAGCCTCTCCTCGACCTTCAGCCTCTCCTCTCATGTGCCGAACGACCTTCAGCCTCTCCTCTCGTGCCGAACGACCTTCAGCCTCTCCTCAACCTTCAGCCTCTCCTCTCATGTGTCGAATGATCTTCAGCCTCTCCTCAACCTTCAGCCTCTCCTCTCATGTGCCGAACGACCTTCAGCCTCTCCTCTCATGTGCCGAACGACCTTCAGCCTCTCCTCAACCTTCAGCCTCTCCTCTCATGAGCCGAACGATCTTCAGCCTCTCCTCTCATGTGCTGAACGACCTTCAGCCTCCCCTCTCATGAGCCGAACAAACTTCAGCCTCTCCTCTCATGTGCCGAACGACCTTCAGCCTCTCCTCTCATGTGCCGAACGACCTCCAGCCTCTCCTCTCATGTGCCGAACGACCTCCAGCCTCTCCTCTCATGTGCCGAACGACCTCCAGCCTCTTCTCTCATGTGCCGAACGACCTCCAGCCTCTCCTCTCATGTGCCGAACGACCTCCAGCCTCTCCTCTCATGAGCCGAACGAACTTCAGCCTCTCCTCTCATGAGCCGAACGAACTTCAGCCTCTCCTCTCTCATGAGCCGAACGAACTTCAGCCTCTCCTCCCATGAGCCGAACGATCTTCAGCCTCTCCTCTCATGAACCGAACGATCTTCAGCCTCTCCGCGACCTTCAGCCTCTCCTCTCATGAGCCGAACGACCTTCAGCCTCTCCTCTCATGAACCGAACGAACTTCAGCCTCTCCTCTCATGAACCGAACGAACTTCAGCCTCTCCTCTCATGAGCCGAACGACCTCCAGCCTCTCCTCTCATGAGCCGAACGACCTCCAGCCTCTCCTCTCATGAACCGAACGACCTTCAGCCTCTCCTCTCATGAACCGAACGAACTTCAGCCTCTCCTCTCATGAACCGAACGATCTTCAGCCTCTCCTCGACCTTCAGCCTCTCCTCTCATGAGCCGAACGACCTCCAGCCTCTCCTCTCATGTGCCGAACGATCTTCAGCCTCTCCTCGACCTTCAGCCTCTCCTCTCATGAGCCGAATTTACACATTTTCTTGTAAGCGTTTTAAAATACCTTTTATAAAATGCAAAACCTCACAATTATGTTTTGAACATTTAGCTCTCTATGGAAACTTGTTTCCACAACAGAATAAAAAGTTTATATTTTGAAATTCCAACTATTTCTCTTAAAGGTGCAGTGTGTAGAATTTGAGGCTCTATTGACAGAAATGCACATACCTATGTTTTCAGTGGTGTATAAAGACCGTTATGTCTTTATTACCTTAGAATGAGCCGTTTCTATCTACACACACCGCGGGTCCCTTACAGTGAAGACGCCATTTTGCTCCATGTTTCTACGGTAGCCCTAAAGGGACAAACAAAGTCTGAATTGTCAGATATTTTATTTTTTTAAAACAGTCTTCCATAGTTCTCTGTTTTTTGTAAAATACTTTTTCATTTCTGGTGTTTAAAATCACTAAGTCTAAGAGCAATAGTAATACTGATGCTGGCACTCACATAACTATATCTTGTCACTTGCATTCTAATTTATTCCCGATTATACAAACTGGCTTTTAACTGTTATATCCATTAGTATTAATGGCAGCAGTAGATGTGTATGTTGGCGTCAGCGCACCAGAGTCATTTGTCCTGTCATGGGGCTAAAGGTCACACCATGCTAAAGGATTTAATGTCAACTCAACATTTGTAATGGGAAGAATCGCAGTGGTGCATTTGCAGTGTATGAACAGATCTGTGTGCAATATTCAAAGGTTTTTTTTTTTTTTACAGGTTGTGTGCATTATGAATTGCATTTAATTCAAGTGTAAATAGTCAGATGTTTCCCTCAAGAGAAATGACCAAATGATTCAATAGTTCTGATACATTAAGGGTGTTATTAAGCTATAAAATCAATGATGATTTGATCTTGAGAGAATTTGATGAGAATGTCGATGTGTATACGCACATTTTCTGACTGTTTTCAGTGGGGTTTCTTTTGACTATTTGCAGTTTTCTGTGCAAGCATCATAATCATTTTATATCTGTGGTTCCTTTTGCATTTAACAGCACTGAGTCGCTCACATAAAGCCCGAACCCCTGCATTTTGTCACCATTGCTAACTGAAGCATTTCACATGTAAGAAAGCAAGTGCTGGACGATAAAACAGCTCAACTCCATGATCAGAAGACAGATACTCTCCAGCACTCAATCAAGACTTCTGTACATGATTAGTGGCCATCCACCTATTTTTATGTGAAATTTGGGATATTGCATAATAAACACAAGAAGAAAAACGCATCAATTCTAAATATGTGCATAAAAAAAAGTATGCTCTAAATTGAGTCAGTAAATGTATCCAATAAGAAAATGTGCATAAGGTTCAATGGAAATCTAACAAATCCCTCGATATGCTACAATAAACTCATGTGGCTGTGATTGGATAACTGGCCTAACCAGCGGACCAATGGCATCGCAGCATCTCAAATGTTGGTTTGGTGGTTCTGAAATGCAACTCATTAATGATGGAGGGAAAAAGAGCCCAATAGCAGAAATGTAATTTAAGCTCGAAGTGCTGAAACCCTTTTGTAATTGTAAGGATTTGGATTATTTTTCTTCTGCTGTAAAACTGATCATTGTTAGTCGGCCAATAGGGGGCGCTACAGTGATCAGAAGTTTGAAATCGCGCATAACTCCAAGACCGTTAGTCGCAGACTCAAGTCTTATATCATTGGAATCCTTGGCTCAAGGTGGACAAAATGTATATCTCCGATTTCATTTCCGCCATTTTGAATTTTGTCAACTTTTGCAAATTAGTGCTGGGATTTTCGCCCAATCGAAACCAAACCAGTGCAGAAAGATGCTCTGGAGTCTGAATATCAATAATTATCAATAAAAAGTCTTTTGATTCACAGTCTTGATTCACAGTCACTAAAGGGCGCCAAAATGTTTGAAGTGGGCGGAGCCACTTTTACTAAAATGGCTATGACTCAAGAACAAAATGAGATATTTTCACCAAACTTGGTACGCGTGTGTATGGGCTCAATCTGTGGTCACGTGAAAAACATTGTGGCGATTGGACACTTGGTGACACTATAACAAAAAAACATGCGACCGTTACTCCGATTGACTTGAAAATTGGCATGCAGTGTCTTTGTCCAATGATAGTCTATGAGGATGTTTGCGTATCTCAAAAAACATGGCCACCATCGGCTAATGAAGTTTGAGCACCTATTAGACAAGGTTACCGAAGGCCAATCGGAACAAACTCGGTGGGTTCAACTCCAATGCAGTACAATACTCTGGACTCTAAACTCCTAAACGAAAACTCAGAACTTCATGAAAATAGGTGAGCACATGCGACATATGATTCTAAAGAAGCATTCAAACTTTCATAGAGATCGGCCAATAGTTGGCGCTATAACTGTTAACATTTATAATCAGCTATATTTATTAATAGTTTTTAGACTAATTTCCAAGGAAGTGATGATTTTGATCTTTTGAACACATGGGATGGAAACGCTGCTTTATTCGCAAATGTTTTTAGTTAAATTCACAAATTTGGATGCAAACAGCTAACGAGAACAGCATTCTCGAGAACTTCAAAGATCGGAGACACTTAAAAAAATACGAGAAAAACGTTTTACCAAACCGTGTGTCACTGTAAAAATAATATTTATAATATGCAGCACTTTTAACGAACTAGCTGATATTTCCCTCTACAAAGTGCTTGAAGGCCTCTTGTGTAACCCTGTAAGCATTACCAGAAGGAATCTACTGTTTTTGCATTTTCTGAACTGGAAATCTGTGTTAAATTGACACTAAATGGTAGCTAAAAGCATCATACAATTATTAAATGAAGTCAAAATATTAAATAAACAGACATGCAAAGGGAGATATGTGGCTGTTGTAATATTTCAGTTAGTTAAAGTCTAAAATGCACACAAATTTTGTTTCATTTTGAAATATTTCAACTATTTTGTTCATAAACTTAAAGGCAAAACAACGCTGGCTCCCATTGAAAAGAAAAAACACTTTTAAACATCTTTTTTTTTGTTCCACTGAAGAAAGTCATGCGGGTTTTGAACGACACAAGGGACAGGAAATCATTTTGGGAAGTTTTTAGACTGGTTGTCATGGATGCAAAACACCGAAATTAAATAAAAATGACCAATGCAGTGTTATTTTAGTATCATTGAGATACTATTATAGATTTTGTTGATATTTTGAACTAGATTTTATTTATATATTTTCTGATATTATATTTCTTATGTATTGTATTTTGTCGTGAGCTTTGGTCATTTATATTTTGTATGTCTTTCAGTTATTTTAGTACTTCAACTTGGCGAAAATACCAGCCGAAATAAAATAAGCCTAAGTTTTTGTATGGCATTTTATTTCATGTAATGAAAAAGGTTATGGTTTTAGTTTTAGTTAACGATAATAATAACCCAGGTCAAACCTTTATACCGCTCCGAAGGCTTTACTTTCTCACACTGTTGGATCTGTGAAGATTGAGGCCAGAGATCTGGAAGCTTGTGTAAATAGGACAAAGCATCTATAAGGGGGTAATGAGGACGGCAAGATAGTCAATGCAAATTTAATGTCTTGCAAAAGCTTCAAAACCATTCTAATACTGGAACATGTTCAATATGAAGCACAACCTTACACCTCGAAAACGGTCAGTCACATTCAAGCAAATAGAAAATAGTTCATCTGCATATCAAAAATAGCCCAGCATAATCTTGAACAGGAGGTGGAATTATAGGGGCTTTCGCACCAGAGGAGCGTTTTCATAGGTCCTATAACTAATGGCGGAAGTATCCGCTTTTTGGCGCGTTTGCACCGCAGGAACTGTGAACAATTTTAGTTATAGGAACATCTTTTGGCAAGACTAAATTATCCTCTGCTTCAGAGTAGGGTCTAACTCAGGACGAGGGCTGGGTATCGAGTTCGATACTTTTAGGCACCAACCTGAGCTGCCTCGATACCATTGAGTATCGTAAAACGTCTTGTCGCAAATTTCGATACCTAAGGAGTTAATCTCGTCAACGTCAGAGAGCCAATAAGCATGCAGCACGATTGGCTTGGGGGGAAAACGGCCACCGGAGCTGATCGCGGCCACTCTAGTCAATGCTTGTGTTTATACCGAGAACGGAACAAAACCTCTTGGAGCCGTGATGCGCCGCAGACGTGTGCAGTGTAAATAGGCGGTAAACATCCCAACCCACATAGATGTAAAAGATGTGGAAAAGATCAAAAGTGTGGCTACATTTCACCAGGCTCGATGACAATAGCGTGCCATGCAATATTTTCGACAAGATCATTTCTGCCAAGACCGACAACACGACAAATCTTGCCAGTGCACAGAAAAACTTAAAACTTAAGAGCAGAAATTTGCTCCGTATTCGACTGCAAGAACTGCAGCGTGTCACATAAGAGAACCGAGACTATTGAGAATATAGGCCACTTTCCACACAGATATGAGAAATAGGCCTATAGAAAGCCTGAAATGTCTATTAAACGAACCAATTCAAATCGAAAACAAATACTATATTATGTAATCCAAATGAAAGCTGCATGTATAGGTGCGCATGCGTTCACTACTGCGGAGATGACGAGTCGGCATAGTCAACTTCATCTTTGCACCGCCACAGACTCAGAAAACACTAGTTTATTAATAAGCAATTCAAATGTCTCGTTGCTATTTTTTACATTTAAAAACATTAGGCTATTTTTGCCAGTGCTTTGCAGCAAGCTTTACGCGTGCACTTGAGCACAAGGCATTTATTACGCCCCCCTCCCTAGTACCCGATATGACCCTATTAAGTTTTTTGTGGTATTGTGTAATGTCTTGTTTAAACGGAATTGGTATTGAAAAAAGTATTGCTCGGGAACCGGTATTGAATCAAGGTATCGGTATCGAAATTTTTTGAATGATACCCAGCCCTACCCAGGACAACAGGAACTGCCAGTAACGCTGATTGATCTTAAAGCATCAGTTCACTTTAAAATGAACATTTCCTGATAGTTCACTCGCCCCCATCTCATCCAAGATGTTCATGTCTTTCTTTCTTCAGTGGAAAAGAAATGAAGTTTTTTGAGGAAAACATTCCAGGATTTTCCTCCACATAATGGACTTCAATGGGAACCAACGGCTGAAGGTCCAGATCAGTGCAGTTTCAGAGGAAGGGCTTCAGAGGCTCTGCACGATCCCAGAGGAATAGGGTCTGATCCAGACAAACCATCAGACATTTTCAACAACAACAAAAAAATTATATACTTTTTAACCACGAATGCTCAACTTCGGTGTTGTTCTTCACGGCGTGTGATGTCATCACGCCGGAAAGGTCACGTGACGCAGGTGGAAGTGCCAACACAGTGTTAAAACAAAAGTGCAAAGACTAAATCAAACGCCCTTTACAAAAATAAAGGTGAGACAATGATGTGGTACGATTTTAAAGTTGGAGGAGGACATGGCACTGGGTCGGTACTTCCACGTAATGACGTCATACGCTGTGAAGAACAACACCGAAGTCGAGCATTTGAGGTTAAAGTATATAAATGTTTATTTGTGTTGAAACTGTCTGATGGTTTGTCTGGATCAGATCCTATTCCTCTGGGATCGTGCAGAGCCTCTGAAGCCCTTCCTCTGAAACTGCATTGGTCTGGACCTTATGTGGAGAAAAATCCTGGAATGTTTTCCTCAAAAAACGTCATTTCTTTTCCACTGAAGAAAGACAGACACGAACATCTTGGATGAGATGGGGGTGAGGAAATGATCAGCACATTTTCATTTGAAAGTAAACTAATCCTTTAATACTTGTTTGTGTACCGTTTACTTTCGTTGGTTTAAAAGTTCCATCAAATAACGTATTATTTGAGACATTTAAACAGTCCTGCACAACAACCACAGCGGCGTTCGTCACTTCAGGTTTTCTACTGGTGGTGCGAATGCAACCAGAAAAACAGCCCTGGGGGAAACTTTAGTTCTCGGGGGACCACCCTGGTGACTAGTTCCTAAAACTACCCAGTGCGAAAGCCCCTATAATGATCCAAAGCACACTGTCTGCAGGTCTGTATATATATATATATATATATATATATATATATATATATATATATATATATATATATATATATATATACACACACACACACATATACATAATTATAAGAAAGTTCATGCTTTTGCAAATTTAAAATCATCATATATACAAATGTTGTCTTTGAAATGGCACAAAAATGCTAGTCTTTAATAATAGATATAAGAGTGACAACAATAACACTTTTTTCAGTGATAATACTTCAATGATGCTCATAACCACCAAATCCAAACGTCATATACTTTTTTTTTATTTGGAATATTTCAATAAAACAGGCAATAAGAAGTAGTAGTCCATAAAGAACTCTTAAAGGCTTTCATTAGAGGATGCAAAAACAACAAAAAGGAGAGGATATAAAGTCACTGTAATCGAAGGTAGCTCTTGCAGAGTTCATGGTCCCTGATGTCTCCCCAACCTCCGTTTTTGACGTGCGGAGCCAGTCCTTTGGACCCGGAAGAAGGGAGTCTCTTTGTGATGAGCAGCTGTTTCGGGAACAACTGGTTCCCGCTGCTCTGGAGAATGTTCTCGATCTTTGTCTTCTGGCTGCTCGGCATGCAAGCCGACTTCTTGTGGTGCATGCCGCAGTCGCCGGCGTGGAAAATGCGAGGCGCCTCGCTCACCATGACCTTCAGGAATGTGGGCAAACAGGCCACGGTAAGGTACTGCAACGACCAATCCCAGTTGTAATCGTCGTAGGTGCAGAAGGCATCGGTGCATCTGAGGAGTTTCTGGTACGTATCTCTGTTCAACACCATTCCCATGTTGTGTTCGGTGGACTTCCATGCTTTCACCTCCACTTTGTTGGCTTTGCTGGAGTAGCTGGTGTGTCCGTAGCTTCCCAGAGACAAGATATCACAGTCGGGACACTGTTCTTTCTTTAGGGACACCATCATTTTGAGAAGGTGTTGAAAGTCGGGAGCGAGGTAGTGGTCCTCTTCGATGAGCAACAAAAGTCCTTGGTGATCTTTCAACACCCTGACTCGATCCCACACAAAGTGCAGCTTCCACCACCAGTGATGTTTGGTCTGCGAGAACTTGGCTTCCCGATAGTGTCCGAAGGAGTCCGGGTACTCTGCGTTTATGCAGCCTAACGTTAAGGCATCTTTCTTGGGAATGTCCCTAGGGCAATCTCTGGGATCATTCCCGGGGAACTCTTGAGGATAGAGTTGGATGCTAAAGGGGAAGAATATCTGAAGGACCAAACAGAAGTCGACGGACGCGACTATCTGGTTGATTTCCGGGGACCAGAAGTCATGGCTGAATATCAGCAAGACATTCTCGATTCCTCTCGCTTTTCTCAAGCTGTCCACCAAAAGACGTAGGTATTCGGGACGGTTGTGAACCTGGATGACGATGACAAGGTCGTCCTTCTGGCGCACGTTGCGAAACTTTTCCTCGTTTCTTAGCGTCTGGTCAAAGTTGAGCTGAAACACGATCCCTCGGTACACCAGAGTTGTGTTGTCTGCTTCGGGCTTGGCAACGACTTGCTGTTTTTCCGGAAGAGTCTCGTTGACAGGTTTCCGGGTTACTGGTATCGTTACCTGCAACTGACCGGCAGCACTGCTCCGCTTACCCGTCTCCAACTCCTTGGGAAATACGGTGCTTGCCTTCTTCGCCTTTCCACTATTCCAGAAGGCGAATCCACAGATTACCACCACTACAGTCAGTATCACCACCTTCCGCTTGTAAATTCGGAATCTCATGATAGGCAGTCGCCCTGCGGGATGGTCGGTGAAGCGATTCTGGAGACGAGGACGGCAGGTTGGCGATGCAAAAAAGGTCTGCTCCAGCAGATTGGGTACAAAATGTTATCATAGAAAATGCAGCGTATTCTTGGTCCTCTAATTCTGGAATGTATTTGAATGATAGAGTTTCCCATAAGGCATTTTCTCAGAGGCAAATGAGTCGCCTTTTATGACCTAAGGAAAATAAATGGAAAGAATGATTTTAATTAGCATGTTTTTTTGTGTGCAAATGACAAAGTTAGAAATTCAGTTTAATATATCTAAACTCACTCATTGTAAACAGGGCTTGACATTTTTGCTCACCAGCCACAAGTTACTAGCCACTCAGCATTTTCACTGGCCACATTTTTGACATCAATACCATAGGGAAAAACTGCCATATAGATATTTTTAATATTACCTCATAATTTGGCAGAAGGAATACTAGGCTGCTGTCACCTAAACACCGTGTCCTAACTACACGTGACGCGATAAGATTCCAGCGACAAGTAACCGGTCTGTCCACACCAAACGCGACTATGAGATGTGACAAATCAATCAAAAACCACAGCCAATCAGAACAGCGTGTGGGCGGGCTCGTGGCAAGTGTACGACACCAGAGATAAGCACATAATCTAATTAATCATTGCCATAGAATATACTTGTTTGTTCACAGTTTGACAGTTATTGTTTCCATTTAATTTCAGAAACTGAGGTGAATTGTCCATTGTTGTTTTTAGTACGACTATGTTACAAAGCTGGGAGCACTAAATGATATTCAAAGTCACATTACACGCTTTTAACATTAAATAAAGCACATAAACACTACCTGAGATTATCATTGCCATGTTTTGTGTTGTTCCAGCCACGACGTCACAGAAAAAGAAACCATTTCTAAAATAGAATCATTGTGCAGTCGGCGTTGCAGCTGGTTAGGACAAAAACTCAAATTAACATGGAAAAGACGCCTTTTATTGCGCATTGCTTGTAGTTAGGACACGGTGTAAGACCTGACGCACAAATCCATTACACTGCTACACATGCGTTTTCTTTCTCAACTGTTTACATTCACTTACTGACTGTGTTTACTTAAATACTCACCAAGACCAGCATTTTGACATTATTTTGTGTGTATTTGACTGTTTGAGCGCTATAAGCAGCGAAAAAGAACTCAATTGAGTGCTGAGAGGCCGCTTTATGTCTGCGCACTTTGGCTGTGAGCTTGAAATCTGTGGAAATTAATACAATTATGCATAATACGTGCAATTCCATGGCGAAATTCGAGCTCTGCAAAAATATTCATCTGGAGCAAATTAAACGAGTGAGTGAGAGGAGGCAGGTTTGTGTGTCAATCAATGTTAGATATTACAGTATCGATATGTATCAAATATTTATATTTTTGTCAACACCACATTGCGCTTGGTTTATTATTTCAGATGCCTTTTTAAAAGACTACTACTGAAAAATAGCCTAGAAATCTAGACCCACCCTAGCGGCAGCAAATATAATTTGCAGCCAGGGCGTCTAGCAACTCTCCATGGCTTGCGAGCATGAAAAACCAAACTCTAGTCAGGCCAATCATATCGTGTATAGAGTCGGTGGGCAGGTTTAACATAATGACGGCATGAATTTCCAACTTCCCTGCTAACAAAGAACGGCACTGAAGTCTTTCTTAAAAAAGGAAGATGTGTTCGGAGTTTTGCCGACCGGATACACCAAAAGTTTAATCTATCAACTAGCTCCACTGGTGGGAAAACGCATGGGACTCAGCCACAACCTGCTTGTGATTGTTGTCTCACCACTGTTAGCGCTCTGCTTGGTTGTAGCGCTATCCTACTGCGTGCAGAGGGAATTTGAAAGGCAACCATTTATCCCGCCCCTCGGATTGAGCCCTGCCAATGGTGTGTTCCCAGACCCAACATCTTGATATGGGTCTGGCTTGTCAGGCTAATTGAAAAATTTATTATTTATAAAATTCAACCCACCAAAATGGCTCGTAGGAGTGACTGCATTACAAGCCACGGCTGAAATACACACGCAGGTGTTCATGTCAAGCCCTGATTATAAACAATGGATATGATTTTATAACTTTGAAAAGCCGTGCACTGTTACATAAAATGACAAAGTACACACAAAAGTACAAACTCTGCACCTGCTCAAAGAAAAGCATTGTTCCCCTCCTCTCAATGTGGCCCGTTCTTAGACCACTGCTAGTTTTCTGGCTAATCAAACTCAAAACATTCGGCAAAAATGGAGGCATTTCAAATGTAATAACCTCTGTGATCTACAACATTCTGCTCCATCAAACCTTTCTCTACTAAGTGCCCTGAGAAACATGAGATTAACAGTATTAATATAACAAATGTGGCCCTGAATTCTTAGGCAACTAAAGTATAATCTCACAGGGGTCCAGACCTAATTACTACTCTCTGTGGATTTAACCTGAAGAGCTGCTAATGAGAAGATTACGACAGTGACAGTGCAGATGCAGAGCAGACAATAAAATATAAAGCCTCATGTTTCAAACACAAGAATTTCGCCAATCTAAAATTATTCAACACGATTCTTAATGTTGGAAAACATCTGTTTACATGTGCACCACATATCAATGTTTACATTAGCATTATTAGCATCTTGTGCACAGGTAAAGAATGGAACTGAACACAGAGATCAACTATTTTTAACTTGAGTGCAACAGTTGTGCAAGTGCAATACTCATGGCATGAGATGCTGAAAAACTAAGGTGTGCGATATATAGTCTATAATAATATCATGATTGTTGTTTTGTCCCTCACTTTACATAAACACACTAGAGAGTGAACACATATGTGATGTAGTCTAGTGCACTTGAGCATTTAGTGCACACTTTCACTGCATGATTTACTATTAAAATGCATTTATAAAGCCCTCAATATTCAACGTTAGAGGCAAAATACCTTTGAATGTCTTTTATATTTATACCATTTAGTTCATCAATATCACATGAAGAGTGCTGTTTTTCTCCAGATATCAGCACAATTACAAATGTGATATTGATTTTATACAACAGTTCAATAAACAAGACACTTAAGACACAACAATAGTTCAAAACAAAGCCAAAGCACTCTTTTGCATCTCTGAGCGACACACGGCGGTGTTTCATTACTGAATGAACGAATCGTTTGAGTGAATGATTCAATGACTCACTCATTAAGAGAGTCAAATGCTTCGTTTCTTGAATCAGTCATTTGAATGAAACTCATTGGGCCCCATCATACACCCGGCGTGACGCGAGTGTGTTCTGCTAGTGTCAGCCTGACGCAGTTCTCATGTTCACGTCCAGCTTAGGGACACACTTGGTACATATCTCTCGGTTGGGATTTCAGCCTGACAGCTTGGTCTGCTATCTTCCCCTGTGCACTGCCTTATCTCCCTTCAAGGACAAACCATAGAACTGAACTCGAAAACATCTGAAGTTATGGCTAACATTCTCACACAACACAATCTCAGACTCACTCGCACCATACACAACCTACCCGATCCCACCCCCCTCCATCCGTCTGCCTGTCCTTATCTATCTCCTCTCCCACTCCATACAAAAAATCCCATCACGTGACCACGTGTACTGTGTCATGTTTATGTTTATGTTTATGTTTATGTTTTGTTGTGTTTGCTATGTAATGCTTGCTAAATTGCATTCTTGTATTTCTGGAGCGTAGGGCGCGCCTGAATAATCGGCTGCGGCCCGGAGGCTTGCTCCAAACTTCATTTCGTTATACTGTACTTGTACATGTGTAATGACAAATAAACTTCAACTTCAACTTCAACTTCAACTTCAGCTCCACGGGGTTTAAATATCAAATGCACTGGCGCATCTGTTCACCCATGGGCGTCTGGTCTGAGCACCAGGTGTGTTCAGGAGCATTGATGGAGCGTTGCTATTGTGAGGAACTGAAAACCACTGACTATTGACCAACACAAACCTGCTCTAAAGTCAATAGTGCAGTATTTGTGTTATTTAAAGGGTGTGTTAGTAATAGAAGCCTATAGGCGGTGCACAACGTGCGTACACTCTGATTATTACACACACGCACACACACACACACACACACACACACACACGCCAAATATTCAAAATAAAAGGATTCCTCTCTGGAGAAGCGTTCAGCACGTAAATAGTGAATCTGCTCATGGTGCGAGCACAACTGGCTTTTAAAGGGAAAGGGAGATGAGACTCTGATTGGTTTATTGCATGTTCCGCCCAAAACACACCCATGACTCATTAAGAGACGAGGGACGACCCTTTTGGACCATGCGCCGGTGTGCCAACCATTTATCCCGTCATTAAACTAGCAAACGTGTATTCGGACACACCCTGACTGCGCTCAGATCGGTCAAATAGGGCCCAATGACTCGCTCATTAACAGTGACTGGTGGTTTTAATTTCACATTTAAAGTACCTTTTAATTTTTTGAAAAATCATTTCAAAATATTAAATGTTCAACGTTTTGTTTGTGTCTTAATATTCTAATTGAATTTACTGATTAAATGTAAGACTTTTGACACAAAAGATGATGCATACATTTAAATTAGGTTAGAAAAATGGTTTTATAAAAAGGTAAAAATCAATGAAAAACTTATTGTAAAAGATGATTTCTGTCTCTGCTGTGAACTGACCACCGCACAGAATATGAATATCATAAACTTTACAAGTCTCTGTCCACGGCAAACCTGACACTCAGCAAAATATCCTCTAATATTGAGAAAACCCAAGAAAATATCGAGATATAATATTTTGTCAATATCGCACACCCCTAGTGACGACACTAGGGGTGTAAATATAATTATATGTTGCAAATATAAGATTCCATATTCTATATTATTTACCTTTGTTTACATACGCTCTATGTTGTGTTTGCTCTATGGTCTGTACTGTCAATGTCCAGATAAACGACAAAAACAATGGGACCTAAAACTACAGCAGCATAAAAACCTCAATATTTCCTGCATTTTGAACCTCTCAAATTGGGATCTTCTGAAACATGTTGAATTACTCAAGTTCTAACTGATGCAGTGAGTCAGCAGGACAAACGCCTCTTGATTTCTTCAGATATCACTGACTGCCTTGATCGATGCAAGTCAATGCATTCGTGTTTCGATGACCAAAACGGCTATTAATAAATCTGCGAGAAATACAACCATGAGCAGGCGCACCACAATACGGGAGGAATCATGAACACATTTGCATGACTGTCGACTAACGCAACTCTATGGATGCATAAAAGTGACGGCACAAATATGCACTGGTTAAAGTTTAAAAATAAGAAAGTATGACGGAAGCTCGCGCACATGCATGCATTCATTGCAGCTGCATGCTCGAGCTAAAGCAAGCAGCTGCGCGAGCCAGAAAAAACACAAACGCAGAAGCACTGCATTCATTAACACCTATATTTGGTTAATATTACTCATTTCTAGCGGCAGATAATCGATGCACGTATATGCATGCCGATGTGTGTGTGTATTTTGATGATGCACTGACACTAGTTAGCTTTGCTGCTACCGACTCTTGAAGCAGAATATTGAGCTGCCGCATTCAGATGCGTAAGAAACGGGTATGCAAAGAGAATAAAAGCCTCACCGCAGATGTAGGCATGTAAGGCGGCTGTCATATCCACGCAAAAGCGCATTTTAATTGAAGTGTGTCATGCTGCTCAGGCTCCGTGCGGAACCGACGGCTCCCACAGCATCAGCAAACCAGAGCTTCGCCTGTCAGGACGCGCGTGACGTCACGCTTTCCACACGATTCGCGTTTCACGCTTCTGAGTGGAAAAGTTCGCGCATCCATGCATCAAAGCTCACATTTAGCAATCATTATCATAGTCATTCCACTTCCACTAATTTGTCCGCACCTAACAACATTTTCATCTTGTCAGCTATGCAAGCTATGAGAGTTAAAGGTACAATATGTATTTTTTTGTCGCTTATTCAAAACAAAGTCGTGTCTTGATGACGCCTGGATTGGGCGAAGCTTTTATTCTGCCGCGAGCGCTTCCTCTTCTTCCGCTCATGCGTGTGTGTTTGATCATATCACACGCATGTGAGTGTGTTAAAGTGATGTTATAATGCTACTCTGTGCGTTGGCTCGGCGCTACTATGAGACACTTGTTCACACTGCAGTGAGCGAGATCATATTAGGCGTGGTAAAACATGGCACGCGGGGATGATGTCACTGATAGGCGACGCACACATATGGTCCGTGTCCTGGTTAAAATTGTTTATTCCTCTGGATTCATTTAAATATTCTTGGAAAAAATTGGGATAATGTAAGTACGCAAGTCAACAAAATATATAACACTGTTCTAGTGGCTTTTTTGATATTTTAATCCACAAATCTTATATACTGTGCCTTTAAATAAGTCGTTTTTTTTTTTTTTTAACCAGATCACTTAAATAGTTAAGAATGCATGACGTAATGTGCCATCGCAACTATGTTTTTGGGCACATTTACGTTTATTATGCTGTGTCCGAAATCAAATACTTCCCTACTATAGTATGCAAAAAACAGAGTAGTATGTCTGAATTCATATATGAGGGGACTTTTCACCTACTGTTTCATGAATACTATTCGAAAAACAGTAGATGAAAAGATCCCGGATGAGTCCCCTACTACTTTGTGTGCATTCAATGGACAGTTACTATCCCATGAGGCCATGTGAGAGGATTGATAAATGGAGGTGATGCAACATTTAACGATAACGACACATGATAACGACAACATGGTGGATGATAACGACACATGATAACGACACATGATAACGACACATGGTAACGACAACATGGTGGATGATAACGACACATGATAACGACACATGATAACGACACATGATAACGACAACATGGTGGATGATAACGACACATGATAACGACACATGATAATGACAACATGATAACGACACATGGTAACGACAACATGATAACGACACATGATAACGACACATGATAACGACAACATGGTGGATGATAACGACAACATGATAACGACACATGGTAACGACAACATGATAACGACACATGATAACGACACATGATAACGACAACATGGTGGATGATAACGACACATGATAACGACACATGATAACGATAACATGATAACGACACATGGTAACGACAACATGATAACGACACATGATAACGACACATGGTAACGACAACATGATAACGACACATGATAACGACAACATGATAATGACACATGGTAACGACAACATGGTGGATGAAAACGACACATGATAATGACAACATGGTGGATGATGACGACACATGATAATGACACATGATAACGATAACATGGTGGATGATAACGACACATGATAACGACACATGATAACGACAACATGGTGGATGATGACGACACATGATAACGACACATGATAACGATAACATGGTGGATGATAACGACACATGATAACGACAACATGGTGGATGGTAACGACACATGATAACGACAACATGGTGGATGATGACGACACATGATAACGACACATGATAACGACAACATGGTGGATGATAACAACACATGATAACGACAACATGGTGGATGAAAACGACATGATAACGACACATGATAACGACAACATGGTGGATGATAACGACACATGTTAACGACACATGATAACGACACATGATAACGACAACATGGTGGATGATAACGACACATGATAACGACACATGATAATGACAACATGGTGGATGATAACGACACATGATAACGACAACATGGTGGATGATGACGACACATGATAATGACACATGATGACGATAACATGGTGGATGATAACGACACATGATAACGACACATGATAACGACAACATGGTGGATGATGACGACACATGATAACGACACATGATAACGATAACATGGTGGATGATAACGACACATGATAACGACACATGATAACGATAACATGGTGGATGATAACGACACATGATAACGACAACATGGTGGATGATAACGACACATGATAACGACAACATGGTGGATGATGACGACACATGATAACGACAACATGGTGGATGATAACGACACATGATAACGACAACATGGTGGATGATGACGACACATGATAACGACACATGATAACGACAACATGGTGGATGATAACGACACATGATAACGACACATGATAACGACAACATGGTGGATGATGACGACACATGATAACGACACATGATAATGACAACATGGTGGATGATAACGACACATGATAACGACACATGATAACGACAACATGGTGGATGATGACGACACATGATAACGACACATGATAACGACACATGGTAACGACAACATGGTGGATGATAACGACACATGATAACGACACATGATAACGACAACATGGTGGATGAAAACGACACATGATAACGACACATGATAACGACAACATGGTGGATGATAACGACACATGATAACGACAACATGGTGGATGATGACGACACATGATAACGACACATGATAACGAAAAACGTGGATGATAACGACACATGATAACGACAACACGGTGGATGATGACGACACATGATAACGACACATGATAACGACAAGATGGTGGATGATGACGACACATGATAACGACACATGATAACGACAACATGGTGGATGATAACGACACATGATAACGACAACATGGTGGATGATAACGACACATGATAACGACAACATGGTGGATGATGACGACACATGATAACGACACATGATAACGACACATGATAACGACACATGATAACGACAACATGGTGGATGATAATGACACATGATAACGACAACATGGTGGATGAAAACGACACATGATAACGACACATGATAACGACAGATGATAACGTCAGATGATAACGACAACATGGTGGATGATGACACGATAATGACAACATGGTGGATGATAACGACAGATGATAACGACAGATGATAACGACACATGATAACGACAACATGGTGGATGATAACGACACATGATAACAACACATGATAACGACAACATGGTGGATGATAACGACACATGATAAGGACAACATGGTGGATGATAATGACACATGATAACGACAACATGGTGGATGAAAACGACACATGATAACGACACATGATAACAACACATGATAACGACAACATGGTGGATGATAATGACACATGATAACGACAACATGGTGGATGAAAACGACACATGATAACGACACATGATAACGACAGATGATAACGTCAGATGATAATGACAACATGGTGGATGATGACACGATAATGACAACATGGTGGATGATAACGACAGATGATAACGACAGATGATAACGACACATGATAACGACAACATGGTGGATGATAACGACACATGATAACAACACATGATAACGACAACATGGTGGATGATAATGACACATGATAACGACAACATGGTGGATGATAATGACACATGATAACGACAACATGGTGGATGAAAACGACACATGATAACGACACATGATAATGACAACATGGTGGATGATAATGACACATGATAACGACAACATGGTGGATGATAATGACACATGATAACGACAACATGGTGGATGATAACAACACATGATAACGACACATGATAACGACAACATGATAACGACACATGATAACGACAACATGGTGGATGATAATGACACATGATAACGACAACATGGTGGATGAAAACGACACATGATAACGACACATGATAACAACACATGATAACGACAACATGGTGGATGATAATGACACATGATAACGACAACATGGTGGATGATAATGACACATGATAACGACAACATGGTGGATGAAAACGACACATGATAACGACACATGATAATGACAACATGGTGGATGATAATGACACATGATAACGACAACATGGTGGATGATAATGACACATGATAACGACAACATGGTGGATGATAACGACACATGATAAGGACAACATGGTGGATGATAATGACACATGATAACGACAACATGGTGGATGAAAATAACGACACATGATGGATGAAAACGACACATGATAACAACACATGATAACGACAACATGGTGGATGATAATGACACATGATAACGACAACATGGTGGATGAAAACGACACATGATAACGACACATGATAACGACAGATGATAACGACAACATGGTGGATGATGACACAATAATGACAACATGGTGGATGATAACGACAGATGATAACGACAGATGATAACGACACATGATAACGACAACATGGTGGATGATAACGACACATGATAACAACACATGATAACGACAACATGGTGGATGATGACACGATAATGACAACATGGTGGATGATAACGACAGATGATAAAGACAGATGATAACGACACATGATAACGACAACATGGTGGATGATAACGACACATGATAACAACACATGATAACGACAACATGGTGGATGATAATGACACATGATAACGACAACATGGTGGATGATAATGACACATGATAACGACAACATGGTGGATGAAAACGACACATGATAACGACACATGATAATGACAACATGGTGGATGATAATGACACATGATAACGCGACAACATGGTGGATGATAATGACACATGATAACGACAACATGGTGGATGATAACAACACATGATAACGACACATGATAACGACAACATGATAACGACAACATGGTGGATGATAATGACACATGATAACGATACAACATGGTGGATGAAAACGCACATGATAACGACACATGATAACAACACATGATAACGCGACAACATGGTGGATGATAATGACACATGATAACGACAACATGGTGGATGATAATGACACATGATAACGACAACATGGTGGATGAAAACGACACATGATAACAACACATGATAATGACAACATGGTGGATGATAATGACACATGATAACGACAACATGATATAACGACACATGATAGTGATAACAACATGATAACGACACATGATAACGACAACATGGTGGATGATAATGACACATGATAACGACAACATGGTGGATGAAAACGACACATGATAACGACACATGATAACGACAGATGATAACGTCAGATGATAACGACAACATGGTGGATGATGACACGATAATGACAACATGGTGGATGATAACGACAGATGATAACGACAGATGATAACGACACATGATAACGACAACATGGTGGATGATAACGACACATGATAACAACACATGATAACGACAACATGGTGGATGATAACGACACATGATAAGGACAACATGGTGGATGATAATGACACATGATAACGACAACATGGTGGATGAAAACGACACATGATAACGACACATGATAATGACAACATGGTGGATGATAATGACACATGATAACGACAACATGGTGGATGATAATGACACATGATAACGACAACATGGTGGATGAAAACGACACATGATAACGACACATGATAATGACAGATGATAACGTCAGATGATAACGACAGATGATAACGACACATGATAACGACAACATGGTGGATGATAACGACACATGATAACAACACATGATAACGACAACATGGTGGATGATAACGACACATGATAAGGACAACATGGTGGATGATAACGACACATGATAACGACAACATGGTGGATGATGACGACACATGATAACGACAACATGGTGGATGATAACGACACATGATAATGACACATGATAACGATAACATGGTGGATGATAGCGACACATGATAACAACACATGATAACGACAACATGGTGGATGATAACGACACATGATAAGGACAACATGGTGGATGATAACGACACATGATAACGACAACATGGTGGATGATGACGACACATGATAACGACAACATGGTGGATGATAACGACAGATGATAACGACAGATGATAACGACACATGATAACGACAACATGGTGGATGATAACGACACATGATAACAACACATGATAACGACAACATGGTGGATGATAACGACACATGATAAGGACAACATGGTGGATGATAACGACACATGATAACGACAACATGGTGGATGATGACGACACATGATAACGACAACATGGTGAATGATGACGACACATGATGACGACACATGATAACGATAACATGGTGGATGATAACGACACATGATAATGACACATGATAACGACAACATGGTGGATGATGACGACACATGATAACGACACATGATAACGATAACATGGTGGATGATAACGACACATGATAACGACAACATGGTGAATGATGACGACACATGATAACGACACATGATAACGATAACATGGTGGATGATAACGACACATGATAATGACACATGATAACGACAACATGATAACGACACATGATAACGACACATGATAACGACACATGATAACGATAACATGGTGGATGATAACGACACATGATAACGACACATGATAACGATAACATGGTGGATGATAACGACACATGATAACGACACATGATAACGACACATGATAACGATAACATGGTGGATGATAACGACACATGATAACGACAACATGGTGGATGATGACGACACATGATAACGACACATGATAACGATAACATGGTGGATGATAACGACACATGATAACGACAACATGGTGGATGATGACGACACATGATAACGACACATGATAACGACAACATCGTGGATGATAACGACACATGATAACGACACATGATAACGACAACATGGTGGATGATGACGACACATGATAACGACACATGATAACGACACATGATAACGACAACATGGTGGATGTAGTACGTCCGGATTATATTCATACTACACACATTCATACTAGAACATACTTTTTTAGTAAGTTCAAATTCAAATGTAGTACCTACTCAGACAGTACGCAATTTCGGACGCAGCTTTAATGTATTTAGCAGACACTTTCATCCATTTCATATTTCTGGGTTTCTCACAAGTGGAAGTCATCAAACTTTTATTACATTTATTAAATATATATGTTTTGTTGTATATTTAATATATGTTGTATAAATATATTTAATTGTTCCCATTTGCTCGAACAACAAAAGAAAAACTCCCCAATAGTGTTTTCACAACTTTCAAAAAGAGGAAAAAAATAGAGAGAGATTGATAATGGCAGCCAGAATATTATACTATTTTATTTATTTATTTTGTAATTTGATGGAAACGTAATATAACACAAAAGAATAGTATTATAAATGTACATAAATGTTTTTAAAAATGAAAATATAAAAAACTTTGCATGATTTAGGGTGTCGATGACCGTTAAAACGCGTCATTTTAAAATAAAAGTCTGTGACACCGGCAACACCCTCGATGCGGTAATTTTTTTTTTGTAATTGGTTGCAAACGTTATCTAATACAAAGTATAGTGTTATAAATGTACATCATTTTAAAAAAAAATGAAAATATAAAAAACTGCAGAATTTACGATGTTGATGACCGTTAAAACCTCCTGTGAAAAGGGTTAATTGAAAACACCTTCAGTTTGTTTGGATGTCAATGACGAATCGCGTTTTCAATGACATACACACATAATTAATGACAGAATATGTGGGACTCATCATTTATTGCAATATTTTGTTAGGGTTATTTCCCCTTTTAATGCGCCGCTCAACCACTAAACGTCGCCGTCTTCCGTGTTGACGCCGGAAGCGCCACGTTCCGCAGAAGGAGAGCGTCTTTTTTGCGCCTGCGCACAAGCGTGACTTCCTTTTCGACATCCCGATCGAGAGAGACGAGATGGGCCATCAGCAGCTCTACTGGAGTCATCCTAGAAAATACGGCCAGGGATCCCGATCCTGGTCAGTTCTGGTTCTGTCGCATGGTTAATGTGAGGGGTTTATGAATGCGCGCGAGTTCGGCGCGCTCAGTCCGTCGTGTGTTTATTATTTCCTCAGGAATGTGAAGCACATGCGAACTAACATGGCGGCCGCGGTCCGTCCGGTGATCCGTGCAACTCCAATGGGGGCTCTGTCGTTGTTATCTCGGTAAAATAAGTGTTTATAGCCCGAAGAACAATTACAAATACCTTCTTTCGTGTCATTAGAATGATATATAGGCTACAATAGGGCTAAAGGCGCGCCTTAAAGGTATAGTTCATCCCAAAAAGAGCATTTTACTCATCATTTACTCCTGTATGAATTCCTTTCTTAAAAATATAATATTTTGTGTTCGACAGAACTTATATTTCTGAGTGAGCGATCCCTGCAGTGTATTACTGCAGAGACAATCTGTATATATTTTTCGTATTAAACACTGAAGCAATAGATTTTGTGAAAATAAATCATGTGTTTTTTAATAATCTCATAAATGTTTGAGGTGGGGCGAAAGACACAGTTTGCATACAAATACTTAAGCAAAAGTGTTTTTAATGTATTAGTTAATACGTGTTCAAAACAACCTAAGCAAATGTATTTTTCAATAAATACACAATAAATGTTAATATTAAAAATGCAAACAAGTAAAGAAATCATTTACGGTATTAACTATATATGATTAAAGTCTATCGTTTTTAGTGTTTCTTATAAATATGGTGATTTATCTCTAAAGGTGGACACCCGCTTTAATGATGTTTAACATCTGAATCTACACGTTAGTCAGCCGGCTGTTTATTATCATAATGTGCCTTTTATATATTCCTCCGTTATTGAAAAACTTGCTTTAATAATGACCTTGAGCAAAACTGAAAATCACTAGCGAGACCTTTGTTTTAAAGTATAGATATTTTTTATCTTTCTCATTTGCTACTTAAATCTACAACATTTAAATAAACATCAAATATTGGATCAAATTAGCACAGAGTCATCTTGATGACGTCACGGATCAGACGGATTTCCCCGCGCATCCCGTCCTGTTGTGCCCGATACTTAGACAAGTGTGACTCCCAAAACCTCACCGCAGAGTTGGAAGTTGACTTTCAATAGGCAAGGCTGATTGCAGATCATTAATATGAACACGGTAATTTAATATAAATGTAGTAATGCTTTCCTGTAGCTCAAACAATAAGAGCGTGGCGCTAGCAACGGCAAGGTCATGGGTTCGATTCCCAGGGAACTGACAAAATGTAAAAATGTGTACCTTGAATGCAGTGTAAGTCGCTTTGGATAAAAGCGCCTGCCAAATGTATTTCAAACCTCGACCACACAGCGCGAGCCAGGAGCGAATTATTAAATATAATTAACTATTGATTGTGTGTTTGCATGCATTTTTATTCTGCCCTTTTGTGTTTTTTTTTTTTTTCAGCCGAGTTTGCTCAAACCGACACGGTCTGATCCGCAAATACGGACTCAACATGTGCCGTCAGTGCTTCAGGCAGTACGCTAAAGACATCGGCTTTGTCAAGGCAAGTGTTCCTGCATTATTGCAATTAATTCATGCCTTTTTATTGCAAATTAAATCATGCATTTGTATTGCAATCAATTTATGCATAATTTTTTTTTGTGCAACTGATTCATGTTTTCCCCCCCACAACTAATGCATGCATTTATCTCTACTGATTCATGCATTATCGCCACTAGCGTGCGCATCATCTGACGCGTGCGTTATCGCCGTTATCGCATCTGACTCGCGTTATCGCGCATCATCATCATCTGACTCGTGTGTTATCGCCACTAGCGCGCGCATCATCTGACTCGTGCGTTATCGCCACTAGCGCGCGCATCATCTGACTCGTGCGTTATCGCCACTAGCGCGCGCATCATCTCTGACTCGTGAGTTATCGCCACTAGCGCGCGCATCATCTCTGACTCGTGCGTTATCGCCACTAGCGCGCGCATCATCTCTGACTCGTGCGTTATCGCCACTAGCGCCGCATCATCTCTGACTCGTGAGTTATCGCCACTAGCGCGCGCATCATCTCTGACTCGTGCGTTATCGCCACTAGCGCGCGCATCATCTATCGCCACGCGCGCGCGATCATCTCTGACTCGTGCGTTATCGCCACTAGCGCGCGCATCATCTCTGACTCGTGCGTTATCGCCACTAGTGCATGCATCATCTGACTCGTGCGTTATCGCCACTAGTGCGCGCGCACATCATCTCTGACTCGCGTGCGTTATCGCCACTAGCGCGCGCATCATCTCTGACTCGTGAGTTATCGCCACTAGTGCGCGCATCATCTCTGACTCGTGAGTTATCGCCACTAGCGCGCATCATCTCTGACTCGTGCGTTATCGCCACTAGCGCGCGCATCATCTCTGACTCGTGCGTTATCGCCACTAGCGTGCGCGCATCATCTGACTCGTGCGTTATCGCCACTAGCGCGCGCATCATCTCTGACTCGTGCGTTATCGCCACTAGTGCGCGCATCATCTGACTCGTGAGTTATCGCCACTAGCGCCGCGCATCATCTCTGACTCGTGAGTTATCGCCACTAGTGCGCATCATCTCTGACTCGTGAGTTATCGCCACTAGTGCACGCATCATCTCTGACTCGTGAGTTATCGCCACTAGCGCGCATCATCTCTGACTCGTGCGTTATCGCCACTAGCGCGCGCATCATCTCTGACTCGTGCGTTATCGCCACTAGTGCATCATCTGACTCGTGCGTTATCGCCACTAGTGCACGCATCATCTCTGACTCGTGCGTTATCGCCACTAGTGCACGCGCATCATCTCTGACTCGTGAGTTATCGCCACTAGTGCACGCATCATCTGACTCGTGAGTTATCGCCACTAGTGCACGCATCATCTCTGACTCGTGAGTTATCGCCACTAGTGCACGCGCATCATCTCTGACTCGTGAGTTATCGCCACTAGCGTGCATCATCATCTGACTCGTGAGTTATCGCCACTAGTGCACGCATCATCTCTGACTCGTGAGTTATCGCCACTAGCGCACATCATCTCTGACTCGTGAGTTATCGCCACTAGCGCACGCATCATCTCTGACTCGTGAGTTATCGCCACTAGTGCATGCATCATCTGACTCGTGCGTTATCGCCACTAGTGCACGCATCATCTCTGACTCGTGAGTTATCGCCACTAGTGCATGCATCATCTGACTCGTGCGTTATCGCCACTAGTGCACGCATCATCTCTGACTCGTGAGTTATCGCCACTAGCGCGCATCATCTCTGACTCGTGAGTTATCGCCACTAGCGCGCGCATCATCTGAGTCATGTTATCGCCACTAGTGCAGGCTTTTTTTGTTGTTGCAACTAGTCCATTTAGAGTCATGCTCTTCAGAAGCTGATCAAGCTGACATTTCATTCATTTGTAAATTTCAATGTATAACTTCTAAAACTGAGCATTTCTCTTTATTAAACCAGCTGGACTAAACCTGTGGACGCCAGAACTTCAGTGATGTGGAGTCGGTCTCATCCCACCTGATGTCATGAAGTTACTTTGGAAAGTTCAATAAACATGTTTTTTTTTGTTCAAAAGTTGCGATGTGTCTTGATTTATCGAGTGAACGGAAAGGGTTTGAATTCTGTAAACTGATGTATTATTGGTAGTTGTGATTCGTTTCTGTATCAACATTAACTTTTACTCCTCGGGAAAACATACCTGTAAATGATCAAAGTTATCATCTTACAATAAAGTGATCAACCTGGAAATGGAAAGTGTAGTAATCCAAAACATGCAATTAATAACGGAGATGTAGAAGACCGGCATCAATACAAAGTGACTGAAGGGATGCAGAGGTAAAGATTGAAACTCGGGACAAAAATGAGGAATTAACTTGATAAATGTATTCAAAAATAAAAACATCGAGCATCAGCAGATCAGGCAGTGACTCCAGTGTCTAAAGAATATGCTCAGTTTGTGCCATACATGTAATTATACTGTAGATTTTAATGAGTCGAAATCAGAAAGCGCTTTATTTCCATGTGGAATTCTGGGTAATCAAGTCCACATATATAAATGCAATTAAAGAATACAAATATGAAATATAAAGACAACCCATTTCTGCCACATAAGAATACATTTTTATATTTCATGTCAATTATTTACCAAAGTTTTTTTTCTTCTGTGGTGGAAAAGGGCTTTCATACATGCATCATCTCTGCAGCCACGGATGTAAACCACTAAGACTAGTCTTACCATTATTAAGTTAGTCCAGCCATTATTTTAAAGTAAGTTGACCATGACTATTTACACCCAAAACCAGTCGACGAGGATGGGATTCGAACCCACGCGTGCAGAGCACAATGGATTAGCAGTCCATCGCCTTAACCACTCGGCCACCTCGTCCTGAGCGCAGCACGTCTTTAACATGCTATATTGTAGTAAACAACCGGTTTGATGACAATAACATGACTCATTATGGCGTAATTAATATTCATGAGGAACGCCCGCAGGGGGCGGAGCTGTCACCCTAAAAAATAAAAAAAAATCGCCAAACCAGATTTATCCCAGTATATGAAAAGCAGTTTTTCCTGTTTCAATGTGATGACATAAAAAAAAAAAAAAAAAAAAAAAAAAAAAAAAATATATATATATATATATATATATATATATATATATATATATATATATATATATATATATATATATATATATATATATATATATATATATATATATATATATATATATATATATATATATAAAAGATGTCTTCATGGGCTGCACGCGCTGTGTAGGCAACGACTCGAATGAACCGGTTCCTTTTGGTGAGTCAATTTCCATTTTTTTGCGAATCGGAACATTACTATCCCTGCGATCGTGGTATTATTTTCTACAACGCTTTATCGCTCATCGTTTATTTTGACCTGTGTGGTGTACCGTAACTATTTTCTCAATCACGCAAACTGCAGAGTTAGGTAAGAATCTAATCTTAATTAACTCATGTTGGCTTGATGAGAAGGTCTTTTCTTACTGTAAAATCGTTTGAAGGTCGGGATAGATTAGATCGATAGATGTGACATTAGTTGGGGGGTTGCTATGCTTTGCGGCCGTTCTTTCTAGTTTAAGAGCAACAAAAACTTTTGAATTTGCTAAAATTACTCTGAAAAATGGTGTAGGATTTACTTTGAAACTGTTTTCGCTCAGAAATTGCTCTTTAATTTCACAAATAATTAAAGAAATGGCAAGCAACATTGAATTAAACGTGACATTTTGAAGTAGAAAGACAGAAATGTATATAATATCTTTGTTTTATTTACAGCTTCAATTTATATTTCTGTTTTTCTTAAATATAAAATGTATAAATGTAACTATATTATTATATAGTTAATATATCATCTAATGCCCATAAGTACATAATTATGCACGTATATAATTATTATGTTTAATATAGCATCCCGTTGATATGAAGATATTTCCAGCGGTTATTGATGATATTTTCTACACAAACAGGTTGTAAACACTAATGTTGTGGTAGCCTGAGATTCTTACAGCACAGGTCCAGTTTGTAAACCTGCTCTCACACACTAGATGGCAGAAACGTGAAACATTTGAAGAGCTGATGTGCTTTATTCCATTACAGCTGCAGAAATACAGTCACAGTATTTCTAATGCTTATGAGATTAATCTTATTGCTGAGCTTTATAATAATTTGTTTGACTTCAGAACAGTGATAATAAAAGCCATTTTTATTATGGAAACAATTAAAATGCTTAATTATTTCTCCAACAGTATAAATGAGTTCATACACATACTATAGTAAAACTATATTTCATTTTATTTTTATGATTTTACTACAAAACCATAATTAAGCTACAGTTACTGTAATAAAACCATGGTTAATTTTGTAGTTACCATGGTTTTACTGCAATTGTTGTACTAAAACTAGAGCTGCACAATTCTAGATAAAAATGCATTTTACTAGGAGTTCTGATAAAATATTGCTGCAGTCTATGTAAAAATGTTTAATTAGAATAAATTGTTTCATTACTGGATGAATCAGTGTTTTTGAGTGAATCTCTTGAGTGAATGATTCAATGACTCCCTCTTAAAGACTTCACTTGTTTCATTACTGGATGAATCAGTGTTTTTGAGTGAATCTCTTGAGTGAATGATTCAATGACTCACTCATAAAGACTTCACTTGTTTCATTACTGGATGAATCAGTGTTTTTGAGTGAATCTCTTGAGTGAATGATTCAATGACTCGCTCATAAAGACTTCACTTGTTTCATTACTGGATGAATCAGTGTTTTTGAACAAATCAATTGAGTGAATGATTCAATGACTCGCTCATAAAGACTTCACTTGTTTCATTACTGGGTGAATCAGTGTTTTTGAGCGAATCTCTTGAGTGAATGATTCAATGACTCGCTCATAAAGACTTCACTTGTTTCATTACTGGGTGAATCAGTGTTTTTGAGTGAATCTCTTGAGTGAATGATTCAATGACTCGCTCATAAAGACTTCACTTGTTTCATTACTGGATGAATCAGTGTTTCTGAGTGAATCTCTTGAGTGAATGATTCAATGACTCGCTCATAAAGACTTCACTTGTTTCATTACTGGATGAATCAGTGTTTTTGAACAAATCAATTGAGTGAATGATTCAATGACTCGCTCATAAAGACTTCACTTGTTTCATTACTGGGTGAATCAGTGTTTTTGAGCGAATCTCTTGAGTGAATGATTCAATGACTCGCTCATAAAGACTTCACTTGTTTCATTACTGGGTGAATCAGTGTTTTTGAGTGAATCTCTTGAGTGAATGATTCAATGACTCGCTCATAAAGACTTCACTTGTTTCATTACTGGATGAATCAGTGTTTCTGAGTGAATCTCTTGAGTGAATGATTCAATGACTCGCTCATAAAGACTTCACTTGTTTCATTACTGGATGAATCAGTGTTTTTGAACAAATCAATTGAGTGAATGATTCAATGACTCGGTCATAAAGACTTCACTTGTTTCATTACTGGGTGAATCAGTGTTTTTGAGCGAATCTCTTGAGTGAATGATTCAATGACTCACTCATAAAGACTTCACTTGTTTCATTACTGGATGAATCAGTGTTTTTGAGTGAATCTTTGAGTGAATGATTCAGTGACTCGCTCATAAAGACTTCACTTGTTTCATTACTGGATGAATCAGTGTTTTTGAACAAATCAATTGAGTGAATGATTCAATGACTCGCTCATAAAGACTTCACTTGTTTCATTACTGGATGAATCAGTGTTTTTGAGTGAATCTCTTGAGTGAATGATTCAATGACTCGCTCATAAAGACTTCACTTGTTTCATTACTGGATGAATCAGTGTTTTTGAACAAATCAATTGAGTGAATGATTCAATGACTCGCTCATAAAGACTTCACTTGTTTCATTACTGGGTGAATCAACGTTTTTGAGCGAATCTCTTGAGTGAATGATTCAATGACTCACTCATGTCTACAATCTTTATATTAAGCATCAAAAATCATAGTTACTTACTCTAGTAAAACATAGTTGATTTTCATAAGGCAGTGAGTCATAATCGGGTTTATATCTGCGTCCAGACAATAAAAGCAGTTTAATAGCTGTTCCAACCCGTGACCTTACAGGAGAATGATCTGAACAATGACGTCTAACGGCCGTTATGGATATACAGTAGAGTGATATTTATGGATTTTTAATGGTGTGCTTTTGACCATAAAATGAAAGCAGAGTTAAATGTGTAGCTGTAGCAGCAGAACGGAGGCCGTGCCCTTTCTGTGTGATTTACTCTGCCAGCCGTATTTCCCTCGGCTTGCCATCTATTTCCAAGATAACAAGAAATTTCAAATGTTGCTCGCGAGGTTGGTTGGCATGGAAACATTGCACATGGCTCGTATCCGAACGCACATGAAGATACACTTGTTTCTCAGTCTTCACGGTGGGGTTTGACCTTTGAGCTTATCTTTTTTCCACATGTACGCATGATTTCATTTGTGATATGACAACAATAAGTCTGAGGAAAAAATACTTTCCTTCTTTTGCACAAGGATTCAACAAATATCAGATAAGAGCATTTAATTTTGCTCTGTTCGAGTCACATTTCACCTTAAAATCACATGGAATTCGAAAGAAATCAAATAAAATACTATTTTGCATAAATAAAATTAAGTATGAAAATGAAATAATAAATTGACATTATTTTCATGACAATTAATCATGCATATTTCTCCCAAAATGCATCCAGACTTTTTACTTATAATTTTTGGGGTAATTCTCAATGGTGATTATTCTTATTATATTACAGAGTTAATAAAAATGACTAATACATTTCTTCCAATTAAAGTAGCATATTAGTATAAATTAAAGGCAGGACAACAAATTACTAATATAAATTAATATTATAGTTAGTTATAGTACAGTTATACTATACTAATACTATCTAAAAATAACACGCACACACACACACACACATATATATATATATATATAATATACACATATATACACATATACACCGATCAGGCATAACATTATGACACTGATGATCTCTTCCTCACGGCTCCTGTTAGTGGGTGGGATATATTAGGCAGCAAGTGAACATTTCGTCCTCAAAGTTGATGTGTTAGAAGCAGGAAAAATGGGCAAGCGTAAGGATTTGAGCGAGTTTGACAAGGGCCAGATTGTGATGGCTAGACGACTGGGTCAGAGCATCTCCAGAACTGCAGCTCTTGTGGGGTGTTCCCGGTCTGCAGTGGTCAGGATCTATCAAAAGTGCTCCAAGGAAGGAACAGTGGAGAACCGGACACAGGGTCATGGGCGGCCAAGGCTCATTGATGCACGTGGGGAGCGAAGGCTGGCCCGTGTGGTCCGATCAAACAGACGAGCTACTGGAGCTCAAACTGCTCAAGAAGTTAATGCTGGTTCTGATAGAAAGGTGTCAGAATACACAGAGCATCTCAGTTTGTTGCGTATGGGGCGGCATAGCCGCTGACCAGTCAGGGTGCCCATGCTGACCCCTGTCCACCGCCGAAAGCACCAACAGTGGCACGTGAGCATCAGAACTGGACCACGGAGCAATGGAAGAAGGTGGCCTGGTCTGATGAATCACGTGTTCTTTTACATCACGTGGATGGCCGGGTGCGTGTGCGTGGCTTCCCTGGGGAACACACGGCACCAGGATGCACTATGGGAAGAAGGCGAGCCGGCGGAGGCAGTGTGATGCTTTGGGCAATGTTCTGCTGGGAAACCTTGGGTCCTGCCATCCATGTGGATGTTACTTTGACACGTACCACCTACCTAAGCATTGTTGAGACCATGTACAGCCTTTCATGGAAACGGTATTCCCTGGTGGCTGTGGCTCTTCCAGTGTTGACTTGGCCTCCAAATTCCCCAGATCTCAATCCAATCGAGCATCTGTGGGATGAGCTGAACAAACAAGTCCGATCCATGGAGGCCCCACCTCGCAACTTACAGGACTTAAAGGATCTGCTGCTAACATCTTGGTGCCAGATACCACAGCACACCTTCAGGGGTCTAGAGGAGTCCATGCCTCGACGGGTCAGGGGGAACAACACAATATTAGGTCATAATGTTATGCCTGATCGGTGTGTATATACAATATAATTTTTTTTTTAAATGCAAACATTAATTTTAATAATTTGTAAGAATTTTTTTATCTTTGATTTTGGAGAGAAATATGAGCCGAAAACTTTTTCTTCACAGGTTTTGTGAGATTCACTCTTAAAGCTACACTATGTAACTTTTTTTTTGCTCACAAATTATATGAGAATGTACATCATTTTCCAAAGCTTGTTTTTGTCTTACCCTGAATCACTACGGTACACTTATTATAAGTGTTTATATTCAGACTATTTTAGTCCGGTTCGGGTCGCACTGCTGCGGAGGAGCACAGTCCCTGTGTGACTCGCCATAGACCTAAACGGAGAGGAGTAGCTCCAGCTACAGTGTTCTTCTGCAAGCTGCATGCAGTTCTGTTTATTAACCACAAGAGCGCCAAAAGTTACCTAGTGTTGCTTTAAAGGACGACTGTATGACAGATTATATTGTTATGTCAGGATATTAACAGTGATCACTGGCAGGTAGAGGAGCAAATGGGTGGGGCTTAGGTGGAGCTCCTCCTCTCTAGATGTCCAGTGAGGAGGAGCTAATGTAATTAGGGCCTCATGGGCAGAGCTAGACTATCTGACCACACCCACAACTCTATCCCTCCACCCCATTAGACATCCAGAGGGGTGGAGTTATGTACTTTGACTGCAGTGAGCACTAGTCCTGTTTCCCTGTCGTGTCCTGTGGAGGTGTTGTTGCTCCGCATGGCTCAGTGTGTGTGTGTGTGTGTGTGTGTGTGTGTGTTCAGAGGTGAAGGTGCTGGGCTGCTTTAAACCCTCAAGGGGGCGTCTGAACTGTTAAAAGAGGCATGCAAATGGGATAACTTAAGAGTCAGTCGTGATAAGATGATCAACAGAGGCGGAGCTAATGAAATATTCCACAGTGTTTGAAGTGCTCAGTGAAAACTCAGGGCCAGTGTAAACAGAGTGTGTGTGAGTGAGTGAGTGAGTGAGTGTGTTTGAGTGTGTGTGTGTGTGTGAGAGAGAGAGAGAGAGAGAGAGAGAGTGAGAGTGTGAGAGTGTGTGTGAGAGAGTGTGTGTGTGAGAGAGAGAGAGAGTGTGTGTGTGTGAGAGAGGGAGAGAGTGTGTGAGAGAGAGAGAGAGAGAGAGAGAGTGTGTGCGTGTTCTGTTATGTTAGTCAAGCACTGCTACTTTAACTAATACAGTGTCAGTTAAATGAAAGTTAGAGGTTTGAGTGATATTAAGTGTAGTTTCATCACACAAGGTCAGATTCAGATGTGCACTAATGCCACTATCAGACGCGAGCAGTAAAGTGTGTTTTGTGAGCTGCGTAGCCTTTTGCTAACCGTTGATGGGAAGTTGAATTACTCTTGAGTGCAGAGATCAAGGAGTGACATTTAACATCACGCAGAGAGTCTCACACACTCGACCGACCCTCTCCAGACTCCAGCGGAGGTTTGGATAATCTCCAGACGGTCCGGAGCTTCTGTAGGTCAGCGATGCTCAAATTCTGCATGGCACAATCAGACGTTTCCATTCGTTACTGCTCTGCAAGTGAGCAATGCAACACAACAGATCATAAACGCAACATATTTACCAGCAAAGACTGATAATAACTGCAATTGTCTGAATGTTGGTACCAAAAACAGGCATGAAATGGACTAGAGCTGCACGATTCCGGATAAACTGAGAATCAGGATTTTATTGTTTCAAATGGAGATCATGATTCTGAACAGACAAATAAACAAAATAAGATGCAATTTACTAAAGGGGTCTGACAAAATATTAATTGCTGCAGTCTATTTAAAAATGTTTGGCTTGAGTGAATGATTCAATGACTCACTCATCAAGACGTCACTTGTTTCATTACTGGATGAATCAGTGTTTTTGAACAAATCTCTTGAGTGAATGATTCAATGACTCACTCATAAAGACTTCACTTGTTTCATTACTGGATGAATCAGTGTTTTTGAACAAATCTCTTGAGTGAATGATTCAATGACTCACTCATAAAGACTTCACTTGTTTCATTACTGGATGAATCAGTGTTTTTGAACAAATCTCTTGAGTGAATGATTCAATGACTCACTCATAAAGACTTCACTTGTTTCATTACTGGATGAATCAGCGTTCTTTGAACAAATCTCTTGAGTGAATGATTCAATGACTCATAAAGACCTGAGGTTTTATATCATGTTAAGGCAATCAAACATGACATTTGCATTCCTAGTTAGTGAATTATTCAACTGATGGTGTTTTTAACAGTGTTTAAAATTTTACAGTGCAATTTTATTAATGCATTTGTGCAAAACGTGCAAGAGCTTGTCTGATAATATGGCAGATGACAAGAGCAGGATTAGTCAGGGATGTTTTTTAAGGTGATGGGTCAATTTATCATTATATTTAGCTTTTAAGTCCACGTTTATATAGTCCTGGCATTACGATATTCCCATATCTGCATCTACTGTAATTCCTCTTCAGTTCAAGTCAAGCACTGAATGAAAAAGGCCTTTCTTCTGTAAACATAAATCTGAGCTGATGCCAATGGTAGAGACACTATCACTTCAAATAAACAAAACTCCTCTAAATCCTGCCCTCGGCTACAGTAGGTCACTCAAACTGAGCTCTTCTGGGAGAAAACCACATCTTTTTCTGCAGCAAGCTTTGAGCTGAGCGTATGATAGACAAGTAAGCCGACGTATATTCATCTGGCTGAAATGAAAAGACCGGATCGCCAGCGCTGCCCTTTTCTCTCTGTCAGACTGAATCAAGTTCAGCGGGAGTTGTTTAATTTCAACTGCGCTCACTTACTCTGTCTGTCGCTCCTCGTTTTCCCACGGACAAACTGAGATGGGCGAATTGAAAAGGTCTTCATCCATGTGGAAACCCCGGCGTTTAGTTTGAATCCTAATTCACAGGTGCGGTCAACCAATCGTGTTGCACGAGATGCGGCCATGTTCAGTTTGAGTTTGACCGCTGTGTGTGTGTGGTGTGTGTGGGTGTGTGTGGGTGTGTGATTGTGATTGTTAGTTATTGTTAACAATTACATGTTAACCTTATTGTAAACATCTATGTTTTCGCATTTGACAGCTTTTATTTTAGGTTTGTCATGTTATGGTTTAGTTTATGCAGAATCAAACTCATGACCGTGGCATTGTTAGTGTCATGCACAACTTTTATTAATGCATTTGTACATTTTGCATGTTTAATTAGTAAAAAATAGAAAACTTACATTAAAAACTTTAATCAGTTCTTTAATTCTTACATTTAATCAATAAATTCAGTTAGAATAATAAGACACAATAGAGCTACCAATCAAATGAAATCAGTATCAACTAAATTCATCTTTGCAGTGCAGAGGAAACGCTGCGTCTGAATTAGGCCGCATTCACACTGCAGGTCTTAGTGCCCAATTATTTTTTTGATGGCCCGCTTACATCTTCTTTTAAAAGTGATCCATAGCTGATATCTGCATGTACACTACACTGGGCGAAAAACAAACAAAAATAACATTATTATTATACACTATATTGAAGTATTGGGCCGCCCCTCCAAATCCCTGAGTTCAGGTGTTCAACCCCTTCATGGCCACAGGTGTATAAATCAAGCACTAGGCATGCAGACGCTTCTACACACATTTGTGAAAGAATGGCTCGCTCTCAGGAGCTCAGTGAACTCAAGCGTGGTACCGTGATAGGTTGCCACCTGTGCAATAAATCCATTCCTGAAATTTCCTCACTACTAAATATTCCACGCTCAACTGTTAGTGGGATTATAACAAAGTGGAAGCGATTGGGAACAACAGCAACTCAGCCACGAAGTGAAATCACAGAGCGGGGTCAGCGCATGCTGAGGGTCACAGTGCGCAGAAGTCACCAACTTTCTGCAGAGTCAATAGCTCCAGACCTCCAAACTTCTGTGGCCTTCAGATGAGCTCAAGAACAGTGCGTAGAGAGCTTCATGGAATGGGTTTCCATGGCCGAGCAGCTCATCCAAGCCTTACATCACCAAGTGCAATGCAAAATGTGGGATGCAGTGGAGTAAAGCACGCCGCCACTGGACTCTAGAGCAGTGGAGACGTGTTCTCTGGAGTGACCAATCACACTTCTCTGTCTGACAATCCCATGGACGAGTCTGGGTTTGGCGGTTGCCAGGAGAACGGGACTTGCCTGACTGCATTGTGCCAAGTGTAAAGTTTGGTGGAGGGGGGATTATGGGGTGGTGTTGTTTTTCAGGGGTTGGGCTTGGCCCCTTAGTTCCAGTGAAAGGAACTCTTAATGTTTCAGCATACCAAGACATTTTGGACAATTTCATGCTCCCAACTTTGTGGGAACAGTTTGGGGACGGCCCCTTCCTGTCCCAACATGACTGCGCTCCAGTGCACAAAGCATCGGTCCATAAAGACATGGATGAGCGAGTTTGGTGTGGAGGAACTTGACTGGCCTGCACAGAGTCCTGACCTCATCCCGATAGAACACCTTTGGGATGAATTAGAGCGGAGACTGCGAGCCAGGCCTTCTCGTCCAACCTTGTGGAAAGCCTTCCCAGAAGAGCTGAAGCTGTTAGAGCTGCAAAGGGTGGGCCGACTCCATATTAAACCCTACGGATTAGGAATGAGATGGCATTTGACTGTCTTAGTGAGTGAGTCATTGAATTATTCATTCATTCAGGAATGAAACACCTCCGTGTGTCACAAAACAGTCCTGTGTCTTTGTTTTGAACTATTTACGTTGTAAAAATGAAGCAGGCAATATTGTGTCTAAAATGTAAGTCACTTAATATTAACTTCTTGTTTATTGAACTGTTGCATAAAATCAATATCACATTTGTAATTGTGCTAATATTTGGAGAAAAAACGTCACTCTTCGTGTGATATTAATTAACTATATTAAATTATATAAATATTCAAGACATACAACATAATGTTGAATATTGAGGGCTTTATAAATGCATTTTAATAGTAAATCATGCAGTGAAAGTGTGCACTAAATGCTCAAGTGCACTAGTCTAACCTACTAGACTACATTACATATGTGTTCACTCTCTAGTGTGTTTCTGTAAAGTGAGGGATATACTCGATAATGTCAGATGATCACATGTTGTCAAAACAACAATCACGGTACCCACACAGAAACATAGTTTTGGCTCCGATCCGGCCCACATCTGGTGTGCGTTTAATCCACATGTACCAGATCTGGGCCGACATTATATCACTGTTTGGGTGTAAATGTAATTTATTTATTAACAAAGATTACCTGTAAACGTCTGTTGGCACCAAAAACAGGCACAGCATGGACTGATGAATTTCCCTTCATTCCATCTTGCAATCACATAACTTTTTTTGCATATGAGGTGCAATTGATAAATGCTTTAAGTTGTGTTCTCTGTTCTTGTTAACCTTATTGTAAACCTTTATATTCATGCATTTGGCAGCTTTTATTCCAGGCGACTTGCATTGCATTCTCGGATCAAACTTATCATGATCTTGCCATTTTTACCAGTTTAAGTTCACAATTACTACGCTCTGGAAAACATTTATTAGAAATGTGCAAAAGCTCGTTTTAGATTTTTCTGAATTAGTTAACACACTCCAAACGGCCGCCGATAGTCAAGAGGTCTATCTATGCAAGAATAGGAGATTGATTGTTTAATGGGAATGTTGTTCCAAAGCCAACAAGGGCATTGATTCAGGAACGTCACGCACGCCATCGGATGCTTCCAGCAGTCCCAGAGTTCATCACTCAAAATCAGACACACATTTGTGCGAGTCTACAAAGCACTCAGCTGTCGTTCTGTGAAGCACAGGGTGATTAGCCCATCGAGAAGCTCTCGAATCTCCAACACAAAGAGCTAATCTGCCCTGTGGCCGTGATGGGCATGCGCTGGTGTCATTGAGCCCATCAGCGCTGGCCTGTGGCCTTGCATTTCCTGCTGCGATAATAGCGCTGAAGAAGCCAGAGATGCGTGGATGTCTCGCCTCTGAAGAGCCGGCGAGTGGGTAAATCAGAAGCTGGAGTGCACCGTACGTGGGTGTTTAACTTTTACAACTAACGTATGTTTTAATCTGCCCTGCTTCTGTGTTTTTCCCTTGACGAGTGCTTAAACTGTCAGTGAGTCATAATTTCTAACCTCGTTCCTCCTGCATTTGAATTGCAAATCGACTGAGAACGCTCGATTCACATGCACACACTCCAGCTGGGAGTAACTAACTAAAACTAGCAACACTACTAACCTTTTACAAGTATGGGTGTAGTATGAAAAAAAACTAGTACTTTAACACCCTAGCAACCACGCAGAGTACCCTAGCAACTACTAGGTAAGATGAGCCATTTTTACTTATGTGGTCCTCAAGATAAGAGAAAATAAGGCAGAAGTTAAATGAAAGTAATTTCAGGATGTTTGCTATCATTATAAATGATCAGAATCTCTGACAAAAGGGTTCTAAAAATATGGCATTTCCTGTGGCTCAATTTACCCCAGGTTAGGTAAAAACAGTAAGTAAATGTGTGCCTTCCACTCCTCACATGTTCTTCTCATATTCACAGTCTGGCAGAAATGATGGGTGGTTACAAAATATATGATCACATGACAATAAAAGTGTTACCCACTGGCTCATCTTACCCCACTCACCCCCATTGCACTTATTAGATGAATGTTATATTCATCCATAGGAGGGCTTGTGTTGTATTTCTACTGTGTATTGCCAGTTATTGTTTTTCTATTGATATACTTAATGATTGTTTTAGTGTTTGTCCTTTGTTAATTGCAGGAAGTTACATACACATTTTATTTCACTTGGCGAAGCATCAGTCGACGTGTAAACTGCAGCGCTCACAGGTTTGGTGCGAGGTGTCAGGAGATTTTGGACGTTGAACATAATTGCAAGTGATAGAGGTCAGTGAACACTGAATTACTGCACACTAGGGGTGTAACGTACACACAACTGACGGTCCGGTACGGCAGGGGAGAGAAAACTAAATATAAAATGTATGACTTAAATTAATTCAATTATAACTCAAAGTTTCTTAATGATAATGCTGTAAACTATAGGGAGCCCTTACTCACACATTACTGTAATATTAAAGCACAGAGCCCAAACTATTAGCCTAAACTCAGCTCATATTCATGTTCAGATATAATAATCATCACTCAAATAACACATTGTGTGCAAACATGTAATCTTCACATCAGCCAGTTTATGCATTAACTTCTTATGAAATTATGTTTTTCCTCCAATTTGTTGAAATGTAATAATTTACTCACAGTGGCTGATTGATTCAAACACACATTAATAATCCAGACATCAGTAACAGGTTCAGTAGAATATAATGAATATATAGGCAAATGTAATGAATATATAGGCTAATGTAATGAATATATAGGCTAATGTAATGAATATATAGGCTAATGTAATGAATATATAGGCAAATATAATGATATATAGGCAAATATAACGAATGTATAGACTAATGTAATGAATATATAGGCTAATATAACGAATATATAGGCAAATATAATGAATATATAGGCTAATGTAATGAATATATAGGCTAATATAACGAATATATAGGCAAATATAACGAATGTATAGACTAATGTAATGAATATATAGGCTAAAGTAATGAATATATAGGCTAATGTAATGAATATATAGGCTAATATAATGAACATATAGGCAAATATAACGAATATATAGGCAAATATAATGAATATATAGGCTAATATAGTGAATATATAGGCTAATATAGTGAACATAGGCTAATATAATGAACATATAGGCTAATGTAATGAATATATAGGCTAATGTAATGAACATATAGGCTAATGTAATGAATATATAGGCAAATGTAATGAATGTATAGGCTAATGTAATGAATATATAGGCAAATGTAATGAATATATAGGCTAATGTAATGAATATATAGGCTAATGTAATGAACATATAGGCTAATGTAATGAATATATAGGCTAATGTAATGAATATATGAATGTAATGAATATATAGGCAAATGTAATGAATATATAGGCTAATGTAATGAATATATAGGCAAATGTAATGAATATATAGGCTAATGTAATGAATATATAGGCTAATGTAATGAATATATAGGCTAATGTAATGAATATATAGGCTAATGAATATAATGAACATATAGGCTAATATAATGAACATATAGGCTAATATAATGAACATATAGGCTAATGTAACGAATATATAGGCTAATGTAACGAATATATAGGCAAATATAACGAATATATAGGCTAATATAGTGAATATATAGGCTAATATAGTGAACATAGGCTAATATAATGAACATATAGGCTAATGTAATGAATATATAGGCTAATGTAATGAACATATAGGCTAATATAATGAACGTATAGGCTAATATAGTGAACGTATAGGCTAATATAGTGAACGTATAGGCTAATATAGTGAACGTATAGGCTAATATAGGTGATATATTCAGTGAAAGAGTTGTTCCCTTTCAGTCAGTCACGTTCGGCGCAGGTCGGAACTGACCAACGAGTTGGGATCTATTTTCGGAGACCAATCTACTTCGAGTGTTTACAAACGAGCCAATAATCATTGGCATGCGGTCCCCGCTCTGTCCGCAGCGCGGGTATAAATACAGAAGCGGAAGTACCGCATATCGCTTTCAACTTCGGAGCCGAACTGCGCTGTTACCAGCCTTTCTTACGTCTACTAAGAGTTTAAAAGTTTACTACGAGTCTGCTTGAGAGGATTCCACTGCTTTGTTTGGTGTGGGTGTGACGGCGCGAGGCAGTGACTGGCTGCTGAACAAAAAGAAAACAAGCTTCTCACAGCTTGCTGGGCGTTTCACTGAGTGCTCACGGCGGGCTTGCACACACAAACTGCTGCGGGCTGGTCCAGGAACGCCACCTGTGGCTGAACCTGGCGGATACCTAGGCGACCTAGGCGCTTCTGACCTAGAACCTAGGCGTCTCTGGCTTTTGGCTTGGTCAGTTGGGGACACCTAAATTTCATCTATATTACCGATCTGCCCACATTGACACTATATGATGCTTGAAATGAGCTGGATAACATCACCGTTTCACCAGAATGGCTGTACAAATTCTGTTGCATTTATTTTCCTGTTAACAATGTGAAGCTGCTCTGAAACAATTGGACTTATTAAAAGTGCTATATAAATAAAGGTGACTTGACTTGACTACGCTCTGAAGTGGAACCTGTTCGTTGAGTGGTGCTCTTCCCACCGGGAAGACCCCCAAAGGTGTTCGATTAATGTCATGCTTTCTTTCCTGCAAAATGGGCTGGAGCGAAGGCTGTTTCCCTCCACCCTCAAAGTGTACATCGCGGCATTAGCGGCGTATCATGATGCAGTGGCAGGCAAGTCCTTAGGGAAGCACGACTTAATCGTCAGGTTCCTCAGAGGTGCGAGGAGATTGAATCCTCCTCGTTCAACATCGGTACCCTCTTGGGACTTAGCCCTGGTGCTCAGAGCACTTCAGGGTCCTCCCTTTGAGCCATTACAGTCTGTAGAGCTAAACATCCTGTCCATGAAGACAGTGCTCCTGACTGCATTGGCCTCAATCAAGAGTGTAGGGGACCTGCACGCACTTTCGGTCAATGAATCGTGCCTAGAATTTGGGCCAGCCAACTCTCACATTGTCCTGAGACCCCGGCCTGGATACGTGTCCAAGCGCTGCCTTCGGAGGAGGCGGACCCAGCCCTGGCTTTGTTGTGTCCCGTCTGCACTCAAAGCTTTAGAACCTCAGAGCAGCCCTTCGTCTGTTACGGAGGCCAGCAGAAGGGAAAGGCTGTCTCCAAGTAGAGGTTAGCCCACTGGATAATGGATGCTATCGTCTTGGCTTACCAGTCCCAATACGTGCCTTGCCCGTTCGGGTTGCGAGTGCATTCCACAAGGAGTGTAGCTTTCTCCTGGGCGCTGGCTCAGGGCGCCTCGCTGACAAATATATGTAGAGCTGCGGGCTGGGCGACACCTAACACGTTCGCTAGATTCTATAGCGTCCGTGTAGAGCCGGTATCTTCCCGCATCATCGCCCCTAGTGGCCAGTAGTGCTAAGTGCCGTTCTAGTGTCAGCTTGCAACGCCACTCCCGCCCTCTGGGCCGGATACGTGCGTATATTCTCTCCAGTTGTGTTCCCCGGAAACGGCTAACCCTGTGAGATCCTCCGTCACCCCTCCAGGCCTGCCCCCTTATGCTTGTGGAATGTGTGTGTAGGCTGGGTTTCCATATGTAGCGGTTCCCTAACGGCAACCCCTTATGTGTATTCTTCCACGGTCCCAGCTACCCTATTCGGCTAGCCCGTGTCTTTTCCTTGACAGAGCTCGCTCTGTCATCTCTGGCGGTGTTCTTTCCCCCCTGGGACCAGGTTGGATCCACCCCAGAGACTGCCATATGTAGCACTACCCTGATAGGTTAGTCCTTATGTGTAATCTGCCACCTCTCCTTCCATTGAAGGATGTGGCGCCGCAGCGTACCACCTCCCTGAGACGGGCACGCTTTCCCAGCGTTATCCAATAGTCATACTGAATGGGTCTTCTAGGAACAGCAGTGACTGACTGACCCTCCCTGCCGGGAGCCCTGACAGCCACTCCAACTTAGGAGTGGTCCAGTGAGCTCAGACAGGGCGCTGGAAGGGCCAGCATCCCTGGCGTTTTGGTAGGGGATCCCAATTCGCCAATTCGTCGGTCATTTCTGACGTATGTCGAAACGTGACCGACTGAAAGGGAACGTCTCGGTTACGTATGTAACCCTCGTTCCCTCGTCCCGTCGCCAGGTGCTGTGCTTCAGATGAATGCCGAGTCTCGGCTCCTCAGTTGAAAAAAGCGATATGCGGTACTTCCGCTTCCGTATTTATACCCGCGTTGCAGGCAGAGCGGGGACCGCATGGCAATGATTATTGGCTCGTTTGTAAACACTCAAAGTACATTGGTCTCCGAAGATAGATCCCAATTCGTCTGTCAGTTCCGACGTACGTCTCCGTTCCCTCCTTCAGGGAACGAGGGTTACATACGGAACTGAGACGATTTCTCTAGTGAACTCACAGCTGTGGACACTGAAGGACTCCTGAGGTAAATGTGATGCTCATTGTTCTCAAGCTGTTTTATTGACGTCTCTCCGCCGGTGAGACACTGATTGAGCGATTACACCACATATGATGCGCTTCAGTTGTGATGATGTATCCTCAACACACCTTCAGATGTTCACTCATGTTTATTCACGATTACATTCACTCGTCTATACAGTGATCAGTCACGCCACATTAAAGAGCATAGAAACGGCATTTATCGTTTGAGTTTCCTGATAAAATGGAATATGATAGAATACTGAATATATTGGTGTGGGAACTGGGATAGTAGAGTGTCTCGTGCGTAAAACAAGCCGATCTGTTAAAGCCGATTGCATTCGGTGCCGTTCGGTACACACGTGCACCGCACCGGAAGCCCTGTACCCAAACGGTTCGTACGAATACGTGCATCCGTAACACCCCTATAGTACGCAAACAAATAATCACCACACACAAGTTAAAAGTTCATTTCAGAAACAATCTAACAGGAGTGTTCAGGATTCTCTCAGACTGTAAAGACAAACGCCACGGTCTTCTGAGGTGTAAATGGTTTTCTTGACATCCATCAGCGTCGTCCTCATCTCTCTCACAGCACTGACGGGTGAATGTAGTTCAATTAGACTTGAAAGACTGCGGAAGAACAATGTTGCTAAGAGGAGTCGACCTCTCACCCCGCACTGATGCCGTACTCACTCAGACAGGCCTCCGGAGCGCCGGTAATTATTTCTTACTGATGGCCTAATCCATCAAGCGAGACGGACGGGAAATAAATGAGAAGTAGTGAGGAGGAGAGCGGGATTCCATTAGGTGTCTGTGTGTTGATCTCCCATGATCCCCTCCGGCCCTGGAGAGATGCCACAACCTCATGCGACTCGCCAGAAAGTTTTGTCAGAAGTATGAATATAATATTTAATGGCTGTTTGGCTGTGTTTGATTGCTTTAACTTTTGCAGTAGCACGAGTTTCACTGATAACAATTAAATCCCAGCAAATGTTTCCATTACGTTATGAAAGCGTTGTTCTCTGAACATCCAGTTTTTAAAACGTTTTTACTTGTTTATTCAAACGTTAAAGGAACATTCTGTTTAATCATTTTGCAAACAAGGGCATACTTTTTCAGTTCAATTGTTTATTCAACAACTGTCCCAAACCAATTTCAACAAAAACATGTGATCCACATAATAACAAAACCAGGTGTCGAGAGTGTGTGTGTATGTGCATGTATGCATACGCACCTGTGTTTGCATGTTTATGCTCAATTTAGACTTGGGCACTTTGGGAGGACAAATTAATTAATTAAAAACTCAACTCAGCTCAAAGTACAGTAGCAAAAGAATTAAGACGCGTGTGTGTGCGCGAGAGATCTATCTCTCTCAAGTTTCAGCCACCACATATCAAGAGGTGGCCAGGCTGGACCGATGCTTTTAACAAGAGGTGTTTATTCACATGACACAATAGAGGCTTTTCAAAATTTGCATCGGAAAGACAGTTTCTCTCTTGTGACCGCGCAGACGCGAACTACAACAGCGCTACAACCAACCAGAGCAATGAAGAAGGTGAAGCCGAGCTAGTTGATAGATTAAACTTTCGCTGTATCCGGTCGGCAAAACTCTGAACACATCTTCCTTTCTTAAGAATGACTTCAGTGCCGTTCTTTGAAAAGATCGCTGTTCGCCAGCTTCTTTGTTTTTAAGTAGCACGTGGAACCGCCACAACTCTGCCGTCATTGTTAAGCCCGCCCACCGACTCTATACGCAATGTGATTGGCCTGACCAGAGTTTGGTTTCTCCAGCTCGCAGGTCTACCGAGAGTTATATAGATTAGATTAGTGCGTCTAGATTTCTAGGCTAAAGATTTCTAAGATTTCTAGGCTAAACATCCACTACATGGTGCGCACGTGCCGGACCCGTCTTTCCGTGCTCACGGCCAAAGGAGTACTTTGAAAGGTTTGCGCGCACATCTGTGTGCGAGGCAGAGCGGAACGTAGAAAGTGAAGTATAGCCGCGACTTTAGCAGTTGTATTTCCAATTTGAGCTTGATCTTCAGAAACCACACTACTTGATTAACAAAAGAGCTTTGCTACTGAAAAGCTATTTGATTGAGAAAACAGCAGCGCTACAACCACGCTATTGAAAAATGTAGTTAAACTAGTAATGTCACTACTTGTAGCGACTCTACTGCCCAACACTGGTTGATCTGCAGTGAAAAGAAGAAAAGAACAAAGATTACGGAGGAGGAAATGGTCGGGGATACGCAGGGAGCAATGATAGTGTTCTGCGAAGAGAGTTGGAGGTAAATAAATAATTTTGCAATGTGCTGCTGTTGCGGCTGGTCAAGCAAAAGCTTGTGCTTTGTTTCTGTGTGATAAATTAAAAAATGTTGGGTTAAAACTAACCCAAGTTGGGTTGAAAATTGACAAACCCAGCAATTGGTTGTAACTGGCAGCAAAGTTGTTTTAACCCAGCGGTTGGGTTGAATGTTTGCTCAAAACAACCCATTCGCTGGGTTAAAACAACCCAATCTCTGGGTTAAAACAACCCATTCACTGGCATAAAACAACCCATTCGCTGGCTTAAAACAACCCATTCGCTGGGTTAAAACAACCCATTCGCTGGCTTAAAACAACCCATTCACTGGGATAAAACAACCCATTCGCTGGCTTAAAACAACCCATTCACTGGGATAAAACAACCCATTCGCTGGGATAAAACAACCCAATCTCTGGGTTAAAACAACCCAATCTCTGGGTTAAAACAACATTTCACACTGCAGGATTTTGAATCACAGCCAAATATCTTGCAGGCATCGTCGACTCTTCTTTAACGGTCTCAGATCACGTCTTTGATAATTCACACTGCGTGACTGTCACTCGTGTGAACGAGCACAGATTTGCCTATGATTTCGGGCATTTGTCTGTGATTTTTAGTCATAGGCTGCCTGCATGTTAACAGGTAACCCTGCAGTTTTTTGTAAAATAAATTCTATATAGAACCTTTTTGCGTAAAGCGCTCTTTAAAACTGAGACGAGATCCCTAGACTTGATCTGTTATGCCAAAAGGTTCTATATAAGAAGAAATGTCTTAAATGATTGCATAATACGTTTAACAGGATATTTCAATATCTTTCAGTGATAAAGTATGTTTACAGGCTGCTTAATTCATAAAGTTTAATGAAAAATTTAAGCTAATAATTCTATATATGAAGCACCTGATGGAACCCTTTAAGGTTTTATATAGAACCTGTTCTTCTGCTAAGAGAGTATATGATCACAGAGTCAGAGTCCAGTGCGCAAATAAACACACAGTCCAAACAGTATGAGCAGCAAACTAAAGAAAGATGCGTCAAAACATTTAACAAAAAGACGAAGTGATGCAGCAGCAGAAGTGAGTTTTCTGAACACGGTTTAATAGCAGCTCCAGTGCTGAGTCTCTACACCTCTGCAGGCCTGATTATATATTGTGCGTGACAGGCAGACATTAAATGTACTTCCTCCATGACGATGCAATGCTTATTATGGCCGTCTGGACCCTCATTAAGTCTTCCGAGTTGATCCCGTGATAACCTTGTGTGTGATCCGGAGGATAATGATGATTCCGGGAGCTTCGCTCAAGTGCTTTTTCCTCCCGTTCTGCACATTTGCCACGCGGCTCGTTGGCTAAAGATCAACCGGAGAGTTCGGGATGGCGGAGGACAATTGGCCAGCCCGTGAAACTTTAATAAAGGCCATGAATTAATCAATAAATGGGCAGGACAGATGAAGAGGAGTAAGCCTCAGTAAAGAGAGACTATGTGGCCCACAGTGCCGGCTCTCCTGAATAAATCATTTCCCATGATGCTCTTGTGCTATCCTGCTGACTGATAGGTTGCTGCTGTCAGACCTCTGTGGTCTGAGTGAATGCGAGCGGGCGTCCGTGTCTGTGTGAATGCTAACCGCACACGTTATTAGCATATTTCACACACGTTCATTTCTGCTGGGAGATTCTGTGGAAGCTGCATGTTGCATGTCAATGCTGCACAATTAAATACAGTAGTTAACTAACATCTGCAGTGTTTATTATGGGATTTAATTGGCTAAATATGCCAAAAAATTACATTTGTTATATACATTTATTACTTTGAATACTTTCAAGTCATTCTAAGGGCCTTGTTGAGAACCACTGGTCTAGAATCATGTGATTTATTTAAGTTTATAAAACACACACACACACACACACACACACACACACACACACACACACACACACACACACACACACAGACACACACACAGACACACACACACTGATAAAATAGAGAGTTGGAGTGAGGAAAAAGGTGAAATAGATAAGGTTCATTTGGAGAAGCAGGTTGGAACGGAGCATAATCTTCACTTTAACCTTAGCCGGGATCGCAGGCCACAGCTCGGACGTGCTGAAGGATTTCTGCAAAGTAACGACGTGCCGTGAATACAGATGAATGACAGCAGCTTCGCTTATCTGCAGCCGTCAACTAATCGGCCTTTGTTGAATATAATGCGGGCGTGGGTTCACTTTCACTTTGGCTCTTTTCCAACATCTACGTGAGCTGCTTTGCTGTATGCATGCACTGTAAAATCCTACAGTGATTCTAACTAACACTTTTTAGTTAACTTTTTAGAAATCTAGTAATATGCATTCACATACTATACCTGGTTTACTCAGAAAACCCAAGTTAAGATAAGTAATGATTTACCAATTGATTTGAGTGCCATTTTTGTCAAGCAAAAAAAAAAAAATCACCATTATGGGGATCAGTGTTCCCTTTGGTTGGGCACTTGAAACATTCATATTACTGTAATTCTCTTCCTATCGATGCAGCGATGCAACAAGAAATCACAGGTACTTGGTTTCAAAGGAAGATAAGTAATCGAGTAAACCTTTTAAAAGCAACCTATGTAATACTTCATGTCATATAATGATCGTTTGCAGTTTTATTGCTAACACTTATGTCATAAACACCTTGTGAACCTTTTAATTGGGTTGATATAATCCCTCTATATTGGTAACGGCATCCACACAGACTTCATCATTCAGCATCAAAACACAACCATGGTAGCTTTACTAAGACAAGAGTAAATCTAAAGTAAATTATCGAGTAATCGCTACAGTTCTTTTTTAATTACTAGAACTCTTGTGTAAGTGATCTATATGTTAGCACAACATACTATTCCTATTTCACTTGTTTTTTAAGGCAATCGGTTTGCATGCTTTTTTTAAGTAAGTCTAACTAATTGGATTTTACAGTAGGCAGCTCCCTTATAAGACGGCATTGAACTGCAATGGATCCTCATAGGTGAGGGATTTGAAACGCTCTACATAAACCCGACGTCTCTGAAGTGTTTTCATATGAACATCTGAGCTGATAGACTTGATAATACACAGAACACAAATATTCACTTATTAAAAATGTAATGTCATGTTTAATGCAATATGATACTTGCGGTTTCTTTGTAGTTATTTGTGAAAATTGTTAATTGTTGAAAAACTGTTTTTGGCGCACATTCAGTGCGACTTTAGTGCTAAGACACTTAGTGCACTTCAAATCGTATGCATATTTAAAAAAAACACTGCTTGCAGATAATATAATATTAATGAAATAAAGTGCACAAGTGTATTTAAGTGAGTTCACATTCATCACTGTTTCTTAAATAGTGCATTTTATAATAATGTCAAATTAAACGTTTTACTTTAAAGTGCATTTTAAATCATTATGTTTTAATAATCTTTAGTCATGCTTTAAAGAAGTACACTTAATTTGACTAACATACTAAAGCACATGTAACACACGTTATTGTAATTTTACTATTACTTTATATTATAATTAGAATTAATATTTTTTTAAATGTAGTAAATTGCAATTTAATTTTGTGACAGTTTTATAGAACCTTTTATGCCAAAAAGCATTTGCAACTTCATCAATGCAAATGTGTAATTACAAATTTGACACACAAGATTCAATAGAAATGACACAGAAGTATATTTTAATTTACCATAATTGCTTGTCAGTACATTTTGACCATATTTAAAAGACAATAGAATTATGAAATAAAGATGCACGTGCTTCTTTTTCACAAGGGTTTTAATGGTGTTTAGTGCTTTTTATAGTTTGACAGCCCCTGGTCACTGTCTGCTTTCATTCGTCCGTTTGTGCTCCGTGCACGATGAAACGGTGAGTAAAGGATATGAGTTTTGAGCGAATTCATAGACTGTTCGTTCAGAGATATCTGATCTCAGAGGCGGATCTTGAACATTATTTGTGGGGTGGCAATACCAAAGAAAAAAAGCATTCAATCATCTATACTTGATCTATAAAAGTTAAACATTTAATGATCTATGAGCATTTCACAGATTTCTGTGTGCTCTCATTTGATAAAACTATGCTGTCAGGACAACACATTCATACAAATGAACCAGATCAATGCAGTTATTTCCATTCAAAGTGATGGAAACTGGGGCTGCACGATTTGGGGAAAATATCTAACTGCGATAAACATATTTAACAAAATAAGAAATATTACTATTACAATAATATTTTCATTATTAAAAATAAAAAATAGAGTATTTAAGAATAAATATAATAATAATAATAATAATAATAATAATAATAATGATATTTTACAGAAAACTCTAGGGTTCTCGACTCGATTTTAAAGAACGCTTCAGCCAAAAAGGTTCCGTATAGAACTCTAGGGTTCTCGACTCGATTTTAAAGAACGCTTCAGCCAAAAAGGTTCCGTATAGAACTCTAGGGTTCTCGACTGCGATTTTAAAGAACGCTTCAGCCAGAAAGGTTCCGTGTAGAACTCTAGGGTTCTCGACTCGATTTTAAAGAACGCTTCAGCCAGAAAGGTTCCGTATGGAACTCTAGGGTTCTCGACTCGATTTTAAAGAACGCTTCAGCCAGAAAGGTTCCGTATGGAACTCTAGGGTTCTCGACTCGATTTTAAAGAACGCTTTATGCCAAAAAGGTTCTGTGTAGAACTCTAGGGTTCTCGACTCGATTTTAAAGAACGCTTCAGCCAAAAAGGTTCCGTATAGAACTCTAGGGTTCTCGACTCGATTTTAAAGAACGCTTTATGCCAAAAAGGTTCCGTATAGAACTCTAGGGTTCTCGACTCGATTTTAAAGAACGCTTCAGCCAGAAAGGTTCCGTATAGAACTCTAGGGTTCTCGACTCGATTTTAAAGAACGCTTCAGCCAGAAAGGTTCAGTATGGAACTCTAGGGTTCTCGACTCGATTTTAAAGAACGCTTCAGCCAGAAAGGTTCAGTATGGAACTCTAGGGTTCTCGACTCGATTTTAAAGAACGCTTCAGCCAGAAAGGTTCCGTATGGAACTCTAGGGTTCTCGACTCGATTTTAAAGAACGCTTCAGCCAGAAAGGTTCCGTGATAGAACTCTAGGGTTCTCGACTGATTTTAAAGAACGCTTCAGCCAGAAAGGTTCCGTGATGGAACTCTAGGTTCTCGACTTCGATTTTAAAGAACGCTTCAGCCAGAAAGGTTCCGTATAGAACTCTAGGTTCTCGACTCGATTTTAAAGAACGCTTCAGCCAGAAAGGTTCCGTATAGAACTCTAGGGTTCTCGACTCGATTTTAAAGAACGCTTCAGCCAAAAAGGTTCCGTATAGAACTCTAGGGTTCTCGACTCGATTTTAAAGAACGCTTTACGCCAAAAAGGTTCCGTATAGAACTCTAGGGTTCTCGACTCGATTTTAAAGAACGCTTTACGCCAAAAAGGTTCCGTATAGAACTCTAGGGTTCTCGACTCGATTTTAAAGAACGCTTCAGCCAGAAAGGTTCCGTATAGAACTCTAGGGTTCTCGACTCGATTTTAAAGAACGCTTCAGCCAGAAAGGTTCCGTGATAGAACTCTAGGGTTCTCGACTTCGATTTTAAAGAACGCTTTACGCCAAAAAGGTTCCGTATAGAACTCTAGGGTTCTCGACTCGATTTTAAAGAACGCTTCAGCCAGAAAGGTTCCGTATAGAACTCTAGGGTTCTCGACTCGATTTTAAAGAACGCTTCAGCCAGAAAGGTTCTGTATAGAACTCTAGGGTTCTCGACTCGATTTTAAAGAACGCTTCAGCCAGAAAGGTTCTGTGTAGAACTCTAGGGTTCTCGACTCGATTTTAAAGAACGCTTCAGCCAAAAAGGTTCTGTGTAGAACTCTAGGGTTCTCCTAGAGTTCTCGACTTGATTTTAAAGAACGCTTCAGCCAGAAAGGTTCTGTGTAGAACTCTAGGGTTCTCGACTCGATTTTAAAGAACGCTTCAGCCAAAAAGGTTCCGTATAGAACTCTAGGGTTCTCGACTCGATTTTAAAGAACGCTTCAGCCAAAAAGGTTCCGTATAGAACTCTAGGGTTCTCGACTCGATTTTAAAGAACGCTTCAGCCAGAAAGGTTCCGTATAGAACTCTAGGGTTCTCGACTCGATTTTAAAGAACGCTTCAGCCAGAAAGGTTCTGTGTAGAACTCTAGGGTTCTCCTAGAGTTCTCGACTTGATTTTAAAGAACGCTTCAGCCAGAAAGGTTCTGTGTAGAACTCTAGGGTTCTCGACTTGCGATTTTAAAGAACGCTTCAGCCAAAAAGGTTCCGTATAGAACTCTAGGGTTCTCGACTCGATTTTAAAGAACGCTTCAGCCAAAAAGGTTCCGTATAGAACTCTAGGGTTCTCGACTCGATTTTAAAGAACGCTTCAGCCAGAAAGGTTCTGTGTAGAACTCTAGGGTTCTCCTAGAGTTCTCGACTTGATTTTAAAGAACGCTTTAGCCAAAAAGGTTCTATATAGAACCTTTTTTCCTAAGAGTGTAGCCCAAATACTTTATTTTAGCTGCTGTATAGTATCATTCCATCAGTTAAGTGTAACTTAATTGCTCAGAACATACGCTGTTACGTCTGTGATGAAATTTTATCTTGTTCTGTTTCAGTTTTTGCACAATGAACTGGAGCATGGCAAAGAGAAAACAACTCTGACTATGAAATATCACTTTCATTTGTGTGCAATAATAGAAGCAAAAGACAACATTAGTCCTCGGCGAGCTCGCCTCTGTGTGTTTCCCTACGGGATCCTGTTCATTCTGCTCCAAAAAAGTCCCAGAAATTAGAGCAGTCTCTGTTGAAGACTCAAACACATGCAGTCATTAGCTCAGGAATGGAGTCCAACACATTATTTTTAGAAGATGTCTCCAGTTTTTCTACCTTTTACCTCTACAAAGACAAAGGACTAGTTCATTCAAGAACAAGTCAGTCATCATTTACTTCACATCGATCCAAACCTGCATGGTTTCATTCTTCAAAAAAAGTGAACAGACGAGTCAATCTTCATGACGGTCATTATTTCATATTTCATAAGCTTTATTATTTCTATAGCGCTTTATACAATACCGATTGTTTCGCAGCTTCACAGTGATAAACTGGAATATAACAGAATCAATGATGTGAACGTATGTGAACTCTGCTTTGTGAGAGAAACCCTTCCATTTAAAATGTGAAGCTGTGAAACCTTGTTTTTTCACATCGATAATGTGACACTACAAACACACGTTTCCATAAATTAGATTTCATCTGTTTGACAAATGTGCTTTATTATTTCAGTTTGAACCATTGCTTCAGATGCACTTCTATCCGCGCTTTCCACTGTCTGTCATTCCTGCGAGATTTACATTAAATGCAGCCGCGACACGAAACATATCAACAGTCTCAAACAGAGCATGAATCTGACCGACAGCTGCAATAAAAATCATGCGGCAATGTATGGAAGCCATATTAGAAAATAAATCATTCGGTAAATCTTAATAATGACAAAAAAATCATACTAAGTCATAACTATGAGATAAGTCTAAATTATGAGATGAATTGTGACATAATTCGACATGCTAAGTCATAAAAATGATATTTAAAAAACATGTTTATGTCATAAGTGTGACTTTTTATAGATTTAGACTTTTTGTCAATTTGGACTTTTCATCTCATAATTTGGATTTATTTTGTCATATTTTAGTTTTTTATGTCATAATTATGACTTTGTCATACATTTTGACTGTCAAGTTTTGTTTTTAAATATTTTTATGACTTTTTATGATAATTTCCACTTATTGTCATAATTTAGAATTTGTATCTCTTAAATAAGACTTAGTATGTCATAATGTCGACTTTGTTAATGTCATCATTATGACTGTTTATGGCATAGTTTCTAATTTCATAATTGACGGTATGCCATAACTTGGATTTTTAGTTTCATAATTTCCACTTTTCATGCCATAACTTTTTTTTTTTATTTCATAATTATGACTTTTTATGTCATCTTTTCTGATTTTTGTCATAATTTCTATTTATGTCATAAATTTGGACTTTGTTAATTTTTGTATTTCAATTCTGACATTTTATGACATAATTTAGACTTTTCATCTCATAAATATAACTTAGTTTGTCATAATGTCGACTATTTATGGCATCATTCTTTTTTTTTTTTTTTTTCATAATTGACAGTATGCCATTATTTGGATTTTTATTTCCACTTTTCATGCCATAATTATTACTTTTTATTTCATAATTACGATTTTTTTATGTCATCCTTTCAACTTTTTGTCATAATTTCTTTTTTTGTCATAATTTTGACTTCATCTTATAGCTATATATTTATAGTTATATAGTATATACTTAGGTATGTCATAATTTAAATTTTTAATGTCATAATTTCAACTGTATATTTTTCTTATGCATCTTCCATAGCAATGAACTCATACTCGACTGATGACAACTGTCATGACTGAAGCCATGTCATGATGGATAATAGGCCGTATCTCCCGGGGAGAGAGCGCCGTGTTCCCGAGCACCGGGTGACATCTATTAAGGGCCCTCAGGCGGCGGCAGCTCACCCGCGCTCCGGTCATCCTCACTCGTCTGATTAGCTGATTCTTTCATACTGGTTACTTTTCCTTCCTCGTGGCTGTCTGGATGGATTGGCTCGGCTCTCTGATGTGGGATTAGGCTTGAGTTCACCGTAACCGCAGGCCTGAAATCAATCCCTGTGGAGGAAAGTGTGGCAGGAACCAGCTGAAAGCTTACAGACAGGTTTATTAGGTTTTCTCTAATTACATTCATTGTTTGATTCAAACCTTACATTTTAATATAAAATGAATCAAAAATATTTATTTTCCAAAGACAAAAACATTCATACAAAGTAAAAGATGATTTAAAGACCAGTCAATATTTTCTTTAGCCAAAATGTTACTTAATGTAGGTCAATATAATAATTTAACTTTTGAAGAATTTCTTATAGTTAATGTTTACTTATCATAAATAAAAACAACATCAAAGGATTATTTATTAAGTATTTTATAGACTTTTTTATTGTATAGAAATGTTTATGTATTAATAATTGATGTATTGATGCTGTTCACTTGATTTAAATCATTAGTTTTGTGTTTTCTCATTCAAACATGACTGGATGATGACTGGAAGTGTAACTCAGTGTTTTCATGTTTAAACCGCTTAATCAAATATATATATATAGAAAATTCACTTTTACGTGTTTGAACATAAATGTGTGTCGGCAGTGTGTGTACACAACCACCCTATAATGATGAAAACCCACCCAGTGCTTTTTTAAATTCCCCATAAATCAAAATGAGTCATTGGCATTTTCTATACATCATGGCACAATGTAACAAGCCCCGCCCATGACTGGTGATGGAATCTGCCTCATTAGCATAGCTCCTCCCCTGAGTAAGCCGCCCGTAATGTTTATCTCCTCGTGCAAACACAAGTATTCCACTGCGTGACTTTTCCGTTGCTTTCCTATGTAAACGCGCTAGACGGATGTGTTTGACCGTTGCTCTTGCGTCTCACATCTTTTACAGCGTCTCACGCAAGAAACGGCGTTATAAACACAGTGCCCAAGTTAAAAGAAATGTAAAAAAAAAATATTTTCCATTGGCCATTTTCTACGTCTCACCTCAAGGTCTGGAAAAGGAAAAGCAGCACAATACAAAAACCCGTTCAGTGGAAACGGCCTTGTACTGTTTCTCCTGTTTTGTTGTTGCTGGAGTATCCAAGGCACGAGCTGTAAAGGCTGTAAGGAGGGCAGGGACGAGCAGCTCATTTGCTTTTAAAGATACAATTTTTTTTTGCTTCCACCCAAAAAGGTGTAATAAATGAGCTAAAACTTCACGGACACATTTTGGGACACCTATGACATCTTGTAAAAAGCGGCATAATAGATTCCCGTTAATAAAAACAAGAAAGCAATTATGGGAATGCCATGGATGTAACCAGCACCATCTTCTGGTTGGCATTAAAAAAAAAGTTATATTTAGGTGTTTGGCTGAACATGATTCAATCATGGGCATTGATTCCACCTAAACTGAAAGGAGTAAACGCAACACTTCACAGATCCTCTCCCGTGGCCTCATGGGATTGTATCCATATGCACACTTCAGAATCTCACCGGAAGTAGTAGATCATCCGGGTACTGTTCTCTTTTATGAGTACTGTGAATTCAGACATACTTCTTTGGTCACATAGTGCTATATAGTAGGGAAGAATGTGATTTTGGACACAGCCTGTGTGTTTACAAGACATTTTTTATGGCAAGAAAAAGCAAGAGAAAATCTGATCAGGTGGTTATGTATTAACTCATCACATATTTACTTGAAAGTTTTGTTGTAAGTCACCGTTATGGTGATCAGTGTTTGCTTTAGTTGGGCTCTTGACCCATAGATCCGTATGGTAAAAACTTGTGAAATTTGGCACACAGATAGAGGACAGTCCAAACATTCACCACAGCAAATTTGAAGTCTGTAACTCCATCCCTCTAGCGCCACCAACTGTCCAATGTTTTACTTATATATATATATATATATTAGTACTTTTTTATCCTATTTCTATTATAATTTCCTCCTTGTGTTTTTAACTGTGAATTTGCACTGTCCATGGAGCGGACCTGTTTACATTTCACTGCCGGTTGTATATTCTGTATATAACTGTGTGTGTGACAAATAAAACTCTTGAATCTTGAATCTACTTGTTTTAATGCTAACCATAAGGGCTAAAAACAAAATTTTCCCTTTTCCTTTGCTCAAGATGATTCGATTGGACCCTATGACGTCATTTCCATCATGAAAATGTTCCCGCCATTTTGAATTTCTAAATTCTTGAATAACATGCAAACGAATTCGACGAAGAGCCCGCTAAATTGGATGTGAGGCTGTATCTCTGCAGTGCTTTGGTGTATTTAGATCAAACTTGGTATATGTCATCACAAGCATGACCTGAGGCTACATGCTGCGTTTCGGCACAGTGCCACCTACTGGTCAGGAGATATGAAAATTGCCTTTTTTGTTTATAACTTCTGAATGGTTTGCCCAAAAATCATAAAACTGGTCTCCTTTGAATCAATGCATCATGCAGAGTCAAATGATATCCACACATTGGCTATTGTGGGCGCTGGCCAATTGGCTCAGACCATGCCGGCAAAAAGCTTTTCCGATCAAACCGTTCTCAAAATCAACAAATTTGTTGGCGTGATGCCAAGCTGATTCTGAAGCTGTAACTCTGTAACTCTTTGGCATATTGACACCAAACTTTGTATGTCACCTCACACTGACCACACCATAATCATTTGATAACAGCGCCACCTATTGGTAAACATTTATAAGCTAGATTTATAGATGATCTGAAATCTGATTAAATAAGTATTTCATTGATGTATGGTTTGTTAGGATAGGACAATATTTAAAAATCTGGATTCTGAGGGTGTA
>JAGHMJ010000032.1:1886255-1893755 GCA_018749465.1 Paracanthobrama guichenoti | reverse complement strand
TGCATGCAGTCCCGAAAACAGAATTGATTAGTTCACCTCTCAAGTCTTCGGGTTGCAGTCATTCGTTCACCGACGCACAGCCCCGTCGGCTGAATGCAGAAGATCCTGTACAGAACCGATGGCCTGTAGTGCATGCACGGTCAACACAAAATGAACAAACCGCTCTCTGAGACAACTCGCCATTCCCGAGTCATATTAAAGATTAATTCAAAAAGAACGAATCGTTCATGACCGACACATCACTAAAGTTGTCAACAGAACCTAACTGCACGCACGCTGGAAGAAGTAGAAGATGAGTGTAAACGATCTTTGCTGGTGTTGTAAAGAGAATTTAAGGATACACGGAGTACTTACCAACACGATCATCATTTCAGAAATAGTAAAGGTGAATGCATACGAACAAGTTCTCCATTTAGGATTAGAACAAATGCTCTTCGGTGACGTGGAGGATTACATTGCGTTATCTGTCCATCATCGTATAAAGCCCGCCCCGACAATCTGATTGGTCCGGACAGCTTCTTACAGAAGATATAGTTATAGTTATAGTTATAGATATAGAGATAGTTACTCCACAACGGATCAAGTCCAGACCGAACTTCCCGACCTCAAATGTTGTGGGCGGGACTGAGCTCGGCTGTCATTCAGGCTATGACATATGGCTTTTATTGCTCATATGTGACCCTGGACCACAAAACCAGTCATTTTTTATTTTTTATTGAGATGCATACATCATTGAAAATCTGAATAAATAATTTTTCCATTGATGTGTAATTAGGTGTTAGAATGTGTGTTAGGATCGGACAATATTTGGAGAATCTGGAATCTGTGGGTGCAAAAAACTCTAAATATTGAGAAAATCTCCTCTAAAGTTGCCCAAATGAAGTCCTTAGCAATGCATATTACTACTAATAATACATTTATGATATATTTACGGTAGGAAATTTACTAAATATCTTCATGGAACATGATCTTAATATCCTAATGATTTTTGGCATGAAAGAAAAATGTATAATTCTGACCCACACAATGTGTTGTTGGCTATGGCCACAGATAAACCCGTGAGACGCAGGGCTGCTGTTGAGCTCCAGGGGCACAGATATACCCGTGAGACGCAGCGCTGCTGTTGAGCTCAGGGGCACAGATATACCCATGAGACGCAGCTGGTGCTGAGCTCCAGGGCACAGATATACCCGAGCTCCAGCGCTGGCACAGATAAACCCGTGAGACGCAGCGCTGGTGTTGAGCTCCAGGGGCACAGATAAACCCGTGAGACGCAGCGCTGCTGTTGAGCTCCAGGGGCACAGATAAACCCATGAGACGCAGCGCTGCTGTTGAGCTCCAGGGGCACAGATAAACCCGTGAGACGCAGCGCTGCTGTTGAGCTCCAGGGGCACAGATAAACCCGTGAGACGCAGCGCTGGCATTGAGCTCCAGGGGCACAGATAAAGCTCGTGAGACGCAGCGCTGGCATTGAGCTCCAGGGGCGCAGATATACCCGTGAGACGCAGCGCTGGTGTTGAGCTGCAGGGGCACAGATATACCCGTGAGACGCAGTGCTGGCGTTGAGCTCCAGGGGCACAGATAAACCCATGAGACGCAGCGCTGGCGTTGAGCTGCAGGGGCGCAGATATACCCGTGAGACGCAGCGCTGGCGTTGAGCTGCAGGGGCACAGATATACCCGTGAGACGCAGCGCTGGCGTTGGGCTCCAGGGGCACAGATATACCCGTGAGACGCAGCGCTGGCGTTGGGCTCCAGGGGCACAGATATACCCATGAGACGCAGCGCTGGCGTTGAGCTGCAGGGGCACAGATATACCCGTGAGACGCAGCGCTGGTGTTGAGCTGCAGGGGCACAGATAAACCCGTGAGACGCAGCGCTGGTGTTGAGCTCCAGGGGCACAGATATACCCGTGAGACGCAGCGCTGGTGTTGAGCTCCAGGGGCACAGATATACCCGTGAGACGCAGCGCTGGTGTTGAGCTCAGGGGCACAGATATACCCGTGAGACGCAGCGCTGCTGTTGAGCTCCAGGGGCGCAGATATACCCGTGAGACGCAGCGCTGCTGTTGAGCTCCAGGGGCACAGATAAACCCATGAGACGCAGCGCTGGCGTTGAGCTCCAGGGGCACAGATATACCCGTGAGACGCAGCGCTGGCGTTGAGCTCAGGGCACAGATATACCCGTGAGACGCAGCGCTGCTGTTGAGCTCCAGGGGCACAGATAAACCCGTGAGACGCAGCGCTGGTGTTGAGCTCAGGGGCACAGATATACCCGTGAGACGCAGCGCTGCTGTTGAGCTCCAGGGGCACATATATACCCGTCAGACGCAGCGCTGGTGTTGAGCTCCAGGGGCACAGATATACCCGTGAGACGCAGCGCTGGCGTTGAGCTCCAGGAGCGCAGATATACCCGTGAGACGCAGCGCTGGCGTTGAACTCCAGGGGCACAGATATACCCGTGAGACGCAGCGCTGCTGTTGAGCTCCAGGGGCACAGATATACCCGTGAGACGCAGCGCTGGTGTTGAGCTCAGGGGCACAGATATACCCGTGAGACGCAGCGCTGGCGTTGAGCTCCAGGGGCACAGATATACCCGTGAGACGCAGCGCTGGCGTTGAGCTCCAGGAGCGCAGATATACCCGTGAGACGCAGCGCTGGCGTTGAACTCCAGGGGCACAGATATACCCGTGAGACGCAGCGCTGCTGTTGAGCTCCAGGGGCACAGATATACCCGTGAGACGCAGCGCTGCTGTTGAGCTCCAGGGGCACAGATATACCCGTGAGACGCAGCGCTGCTGTTGAGCTCAGGGCACAGATATACCCGTGAGACGCAGCGCTGGTGTTGAGCTCAGGGGCACAGATAAACCCGTGAGACGCAGCGCTGCTGTTGAGCTCAGGGGCACAGATATACCCGTGAGACGCAGCGCTGGCATTGAGCTCCAGGGGCACAGATAAACCCATGAGACGCAGCGCTGCTGTTGAGCTCAGGGCACACAGATAAACCCATGAGACGCAGCGCTGGTGTTGAGCTCCAGGGGCACAGATAAACCCGTGAGACGCAGCGCTGCTGTTGAGCTCCAGGGGCACAGATAAACCCATGAGACGCAGCGCTGCTGTTGAGCTCCAGGGGCACAGATAAACCCATGAGACGCAGCGCTGCTGTTGAGCTCCAGGGGCACAGATAAACCCATGAGACGCAGCGCTGGCGTTGAGCTGCAGGGGCACAGATAAACCCGTGAGACGCAGGGCTGCTGTTGAGCTCCAGGGGCACAGATATACCCGTGAGACGCAGCGCTGCTGTTGAGCTCCAGGGGCGCAGATATACCCGTGAGACGCAGCGCTGCTGTTGAGCTCCAGGGGCACAGATAAACCCATGAGACGCAGCGCTGGCGTTGAGCTGCAGGGGCACAGATAAACCCGTGAGACGCAGGGCTGCTGTTGAGCTCCAGGGGCACAGATATACCCGTGAGACGCAGCGCTGCTGTTGAGCTCCAGGGGCGCAGATATACCCGTGAGACGCAGCGCTGCTGTTGAGCTCCAGGGGCACAGATAAACCCGTGAGACGCAGCGCTGGTGTTGAGCTCAGGGGCACAGATAAACCCGTGAGACGCAGCACTGGCGTTGGGCTCCAGGGGCACAGATATACCCGTGAGACGCAGCGCTGCTGTTGAGCTCCAGGGACACAGATATACCCGTGAGACGCATCGCTGGCGTTGAGCTCCAGGGGCACAGATATACCCGTGAGACGCAGCGCTGGCGTTGAGCTCCAGGGGCACAGATATACCCGTGAGACGCAGCGCTGGCGTTAAGCTCAGGGGCACAGATATACCCGTGAGACGCAGCGCTGCTGTTGAGCTCAGGGGCACAGATATACCCATGAGACGCAGCGCTGGCATTGAGCTCCAGGGGCACAGATAAACCCATGAGACGCAGCGCTGCTGTTGAGCTCCAGGGGCACAGATAAACCCGTGAGACGCAGCGCTGGCGTTGAGCTCCAGGGTCACAGATATACCCGTGAGACGCAGCGCTGGTGTTGAGCTCAGGGGCACAGATATACCCGTGAGACGCAGCGCTGGTGTTGAGCTCAGGGGCACAGATATACCCGTGAGACGCAGCGCTGGCGTTGAGCTCCAGGGTCACAGATATACCCGTGAGATGCAGCGCTGGTGTTGAGCTCAGGGGCACAGATATACCCGTGAGACGCAGCGCTGGTGTTGAGCTCAGGGGCACAGATATACCCGTGAGACGCAGCGCTGCTGTTGAGCTCAGGGGCACAGATATACCCGTGAGACGCAGCGCTGCTGTTGAGCTCCAGGGGCACAGATATACCCGTGAGACGCAGCGCTGGTGTTGAGCTCAAGGGGCACAGATATACCCGTGAGACGCAGCGCTGCTGTTGAGCTCCAGGGGCACAGATATACCCATGAGACGCAGCGCTGCTGTTGAGCTCCAGGGGCACAGATATACCCGTGAGACGCAGCGCTGGTGTTGAGCTCCAGGGGCACAGATATACCCGTGAGACGCAGCGCTGCTGTTGAGCTCCAGGGGCACAGATATACCCGTGAGACGCAGCGCTGGTGTTGAGCTCCAGGGGCACAGATATAGAGAGGAAAACTGCTTTTATTCAGAGCAGAAATATGCAATTTGGTGCAGATGCTGATATTTATATGGACAAAAAGTATGAGATTTTGATGATTGTGATATAAATCAATGAGATCTTTATAACAGTATAGCAGACACTTACAAAAATGCATATAAATATCTGCCAATCATATGTCTTAGTATGATATTTAAATGCATAGTTTTAAAACATATAATACAATGATGATTGAGAGATGAGCCTTCCTCATATCCGTGATCATATTTGAGACTGAAGCACGACCTGAAGGACGTTTACACTGAGACAGAAGAGTCCATCAGAAGGACTGGAGGAGATTGTGTGAAACTGGTTTATCTGATCATATTCATAATTTGATACAGTATTACGTGCACACTCTTGCAAAACATGCCGGAAACACGAAATAGATGTGGAAAAAATCAGTCAGATAGATAGATAAGGCTCACCAAACACTTTTCTAAAGCTGGTGCTTTTGTATAGTAATTCTACACACAAACATCAAGTGATTGGCTATATACACAACAAACTAACGATGTGACAAATGTAGCGAACTATAATACGTGACTGTATCTGTAACTTACAGCATCTATCAGTGTATATGATTAGAACCCCATATCCATCACTGACCAGCACTAACCACTGAGCCACAGGTCAGTTTTCAGAATCAGTGTGTGATTTCCTCCACAGTAATGGACATCAGACGAGTGTCACTCCTGACATCAGCCGGGTTAAACTCGCACACTTTACATGTTCCTCTAATGATCTGCTGAATCTCTAACAGATGAGGTTAGCAGGTTTCCTCTGTGGTAACGGCGATGACAAGCGCTTCTCCTGGAGTCCAAAGGAAACGACGCAGGTTAATTAGCTCTCAGAACTCTCCTGCCAAACACTAATTGAATTCCTTGATCACACGATTAAATTGCTCTGATCGTGTTTGGAAAGTGTGAGGATCATCAGAACTCATCAGAATGTGTGACGGCGCTCTTGGCATAAAACACTTTAACAACTCTAGTTTCAGCAAATGCCTTCCCATTCGTTTTTATTCCGATTTATATTTTTCAGTTTGTGGCCTCAAGCAGTAAATCCCAGTGAAATCCAGCTAACAGGGAACATTCTAGCGCCACCAGCCGTCCAAAGTTTGACTTATTTTTATGCTAATAACTTTTGAGCCGTTTCCTGATTCCTTGGCTCAACAAGATGGCTGCACCATTGTTTTTCATTTCATCATGAAAATTTTCCTGCCAAATTTTCCCACCAAAAAAAATATATATATATATATATATATATATATATATATATATATATATATATTTTTTTTACTCAAATTTTCATGAAAATTTAATCAGATCATCTACAGACCATTCTTTGTGATAAACCCAACTATTCTCAAATAACGCACAAAAGAATTTTACAAAGAGCCCGCCAAATTGGATGCGAGGCTGTATCTCTGCAAAGCTTTGGCATATTCATACCAAACTTGGTACATGTCATCCCAAGCATGACCTGAGGCTACATGCAGCGTTTCGGCGCAGCACCACCTACTGGTCAGGAGATATGGAAAGAAAATCGTATAACTTTCGAATATTTTGCCCAAAAACTGGTCTCAAGTCAAGTGATACCCATTTTCCCATAGTGGCTATTGTGGGTGTCGGCCATTTTGAATTTTGCACTAAAATGCTGTATTTTATGAAGACTTCATTAAGAAACTCGGTATGTGTCATTGGCACATGCCCTGAAGGTACTCAAAATGTTTCAAAACAGCACCACTCAAAAGTTATAATGACATTTTCAAAAATTATAATAACTTTTGAATAATTTTGCCTATTTTAAAGAAATGTGTATTGATAGATTCCTTGGGGCATTCTGAGAACGTAGATACCAATTTTGCCATAGTCAGCCAAACTTCCAGTCCGCCATTTAGAGTTTTTTTTGTAAACCTACTTTTTTTAACTCCTCCTAGACCGCTTGTCTAATTTTCACCAAAATTGGTTCAGATCATCTTCATCTTCTCTACATGCAGAGTTTTAGCACAGTGCCACCTACTGGTCAGGAAATATGAAATTTTTTGCTTATAACTTCTCAATGCTTTGCCCAAAAATCATAAAACTGATCTGTTCTGATTCAATGCATCATGCAGAGTCTAATGATACCGCATCAGCTAATTTGAATTTTGCCCTAAAATTCTGTATTTTAAGAACACATTAGCGTATCGTTACCAAACTCAGTATGTGTCATCAGCACATGTTCTCAAAAGCTTTTCGATAGACCAAACCTTCTTGAATAACACAGCAACGAAAGTGCTGGCATTATGCATAGCTGATTCTGCGGCTGTACCTCCGCAACTCTTTGGCATATTGACATCAAATTTTCTCTCTCTCTCAAATGTGTCATTGTCATCTCACACTGACCAGCTAGTTGACCAGCTACTTATAAGCTAGTTAATCATATTACAAGTGATTGTATTTATGATATTTCTGCTATTTTGACAAAAATAATAAAAAATGTCTTTACTTACTTATTGTTGCAGTTTTCTGAAGCTCACAGCCATGCTTGCATGTCTCATTGGTCTCATTAAATGTTACAAGTTCAAAGAACACTCAAAAGTAACAATCCCCTGAATGATAAAATGGAATGTTCATGTCAAACATTTAAAAAACTGGATGTTTTGAATGTTCAGAGAGCATTCAGAAATAATGTGTCATAACTTATTAGAACATATTTTGTTAGCTGGGAAACAGGTTATTATAGTCAGTGAGCTCAATTATTCTTTCTTTGTTTTTTGCAAGTGAAGCAAAACTTCAATGAGAGAGTTTAAATTTAGTCAGTCTGCACAGAACTGCTGGGAAATGTAATGCGATGAGTTTTTTTGGATGTATTCTGG
>JAGHMJ010000032.1:1846255-1876255 GCA_018749465.1 Paracanthobrama guichenoti | reverse complement strand
ATAATTGTGCGCACACACACGCATATATACACACACTCTCTCTCTCACACACACACATACATATACACTCTCTCTCTCACACGCACACACGTTTTTTTGTGATTTGTGGGGACATTCCATAGGCGTAATGGTTTTTATACTGTACAAACTGTATTTTCTATCCTCCTACACTGCCCCTACCCTAAACCTACCCATCACACACACACACACACACACACACACACACACACACACACACACACACTACCCCTACCCCTAAACTTACCCATCACACACACACACACACACACACACACACACACACACACACACACACACTACCCATCACACACACACACACACACACACACACACACACACACACACACACACACACACACACACACACACACATTGTTTACGCTGAAGTACAATTTTCGTCTAATTGAAACTGTCAGAGATCCGTAGTGTTTCCTACACATGAAGCACGGCTAATTGTCGTCCCACAATGGGATTGCCAGTATGAGAAAGGCATTAGACACGGATGAACTGCTTCCCTAAACACTCACCGCGGGATCACAGACACAAAGAGCTGCAATCTCAAAGAGTGACGGACACCTGAGGAAAACTCATGATTTACAGAGCAAACGCTCTCACACTGACCAGAGCGAGTCCAGGACGTTACAGAGACGCGAGAGTGACCATTATTCCGGCCAAACAAGCGTGACATCAGCACATAAAGTAATTATGTAAATTTTGTATTAATGTTTTTGTGCTGCTCTGAGAGTTGTATTGGTTAAAATGTTAAATTATACGTCCCAGCTAACGGAACGTTCTTTCAAAGTAATGAACAAACGTTCTTCCAGTAACGTTAATAGAACGTTTGTTCAGAGAGCTTTGCTCTTTAATAATGTTCTCAAAACGTTTATACATTATTCATGGAACATTTGTTCTGAAATGATTTAGTTGGACATTCTGTAAAATCCAGCAGTTGTTCTAATTAACACCCTTTAGTAAACTTTACTTAAAGTCCAATAATTTATTGAATTTACTTACAACAGTCTAGTAATCTGTGCTGTGTGCATGCTATGCCTTCGTTACTCAGAAAACCCAAGTTAACATTACTTGACTGGTTTGAGTACCATTTTGCAAAGCAAGAAACAAAAATTTCAAAAATTAGCCCATGATTCACTCACCCTAAAGTCATCCTAGGTGTGTATGACGCGCCTCTCGCAGTTCAAAATGCTACGCCTGACAAGTGTAACTGGAGTGCAGTGAAATCATTTAATGCACAGGTAGTTCCAGTTTATCACTTTTGATTTAGTATGTCATAATTATGACGTTTTAAGTCAATTTGTCATAATGTCATAATTTCTAGGTTTTGTCAGTTTCGACTAATGTTATAATTACACTTTTTCAAATCAACTTTGATTGTCATAATTTTGACTTTTGATGTCAACTATAACTTTTAATATCATAATTTCGATTTAGTCATAATTTCACATTTTTATCAATTTCAACTTTTTAATGTTATAATTACTATGATTTTTAATATCATAATTTTTCAACATTTTGTCATAATTTCTACTTTTTACTTTCATAATTATGGCTTTTTTTCCTGTGAGAGGCGCTACACTTTTTCCGTAAATTGAATACTTAAGGAGATTTGCCGGAAGCTAGATTATTTACTTTATAAAGTTTTAAATATTTTTCTTACACAAACGCATCGCTTCACTTCAGAAGGCCTTTATTATCCCCCGGAGCCATGTGGAGCAGTTATATGATGGATAGATGCACTTTTACCTCTCCTTGAACTGTCACCTTATCGTGGTGGAGGGGTTTGAGTACCCGAATGACCCTGGGGAGCTATGTTGTCTGGGGCTATATGCCCCTGGTAGGGTCTCCCAAGGCAAACAGGTCCTTGGTGACGGGCCAGACTAAGAGCAGTTCACAAACCCATTATGAGTCTAATTAAAACGAGGACCGAGACGTCGCCCGGCATGGCGCAGCCGGGGCCCCACCCTGGAGCCAGGCCCGGGGTTGGGGCTCGTATGCGAGCGCCTGGTGGCCGGGCCTGCCCCCATGGGGCCCGGCCGGGCTCAGCCCGAACGAGCGACGTGGGGCCACCCTCCCTGTGGGAGGGATCATATGGGGCCGGTGCATAGTGGATCGGGCAACAGTCGAAGGCTAGGCCCCCGACGACCTGATCTCTGGACACGGAAACTGGCTTTAGGGACATGGAATGTCACCTCGCTGGCGGGAAGGAGCCTGAGCTTGTGCGGGAGGTTGAGAGGTACGGCTAGAGATAGTCGGGCTCACTTCCACGCACAGCTTGGGCTCTGGAACCACACTTCTTGAGAGAGGCTGGACTCTCTACCACTCTGGAGTTGCCCATGGTGAGAGGCGGCGGGCTGGAGTGGGTTTGCTTATAGCCCCCAGCTCAGCTGCCATGTGTTGGAGTTCAACCCGGTGAATGAGAGGGTCGCTTCCCTGCGCCTTCGGGTAGGGGATAGGTCTCTCACTGTCATATGTGCCTATGGGCCAAACGGTAGTGCGGAGTACCCGGCCCTAATGGGGTCTCTGGGAGGGGTGCTGGAAAGTGCTCCAACTGGAGACTCCATCATTCTACTGGGGGACTTCAATGCACACGTGGGCAGTGACAGTGATACCTGGAGGGGCGTGATTGGGAGGAACGGCCCCCCTGATCTGAACCCGAGTGGTGTTCTGTTATTGGATTTCTGTGCTAGCCACGGCTTATCCATAACGAACACCATGTTCAAGCATAAGGGTGTCCATCAGTGCATGTGGCACCAGGACACCCTAGACCAGAGGTCGATGATCAACTTTGTGGTCGTCTCATCTGACCTCCGGCCGTATGTCTTGGACACTCGGGTGAAGAGAGGTGCGGAGCTGTCAACTGATCACCACCTGGTGGTGAGTTGGATCCGATGGTGGGGGAGGAAGCTAGACAGACTCGGGAGACCCAAACGTACTGTGAGGGTCTGTTGGGAATGTTTGGCCGAGCCCCCTGTCAGAGAGATCTTCAACTCCCACCTCCGACAGAGCTTCGACCGATCCCGAGGAGTCTGGAGATATTGAGTCCGAGTGACCATGTTCTCCACCTCCTTTGTCGACACGGCTGCTCGGAGCTGTGGCCGTAAGGTCTCCGGTGCCTGTCGAGGCGAAAATCCCGAACCTGGTGGTGGACACCGGAAGTAAGGGATGCCGCTGCTGAAGAAGGAGTCCTATCGGGCCTGGTTGGCTTGTGGGACTCCTGAGGCAGCTGACGGGTACAGGCAGACCAAGCGGACTGCAGCCCAGATAGTTGTGGAGGCAAAAATCGGGCCTGGGAGGAGTTCGGTGAGGCCATGGAGAAAGACTATCGGTTGGCCTCAAGAGATTCTGGCAAACCGTTCTCGCGCCTCAGGAGGGGGGGTAGTGCCCTACCAACACTGTTTACAGTGGAGATGGGCAGCTGTTGACCTCAACTGGGGATATCGTCGGACGGTGGAAGGAATACTTTGAGGATCTCCTCAATCCCACCAACACGTCTTCCATTGAGGAAGCAGTGGCTGAGGGCTCAGAGGTGGATTCATCCATCACCCGGGCTGAAGTCATCGAGGTAGTTAAAAAGCTCCTCGGTGGCAAGGCACCGGGGGTTGATGAGATCCGCCCTGAGTACCTCAAGTCTCTGGATGTTGTGGGGCTGTCTTGGCTGACACGCCTCTGCAACATCGCGTGGCGGTTGGGGACAGTGCCTCTGGACTGGCAGACCGGGGTGGTGGTCCCTCTTTTCAAGAAGTGTGTGTTCCAACTACAGGGGGACCACACTTCTCAGCCTCCCCGGCATTGCCGGCAGCAAGTCGGACTTGTTCCTGGTGCATGTTGGACTCCGGCAGGGCTGCCCTTTGTCACCGGTTCTGTTCATAATTTTTATGGACAGAATTTCTAGGCGCAGCCAAGGGCCGGAGGGTGTCCGGTTTGGGAACCACATGATTTCGTCGCTGCTTTTTGCGGATGACGTTGTCATGTTGGCCTCCTCAGACCAGGACCTTCAGCGTGCACTGGGTCGGTTTGCAGCCGAGTGTGAAGCGGCCGGGATGAGAATCAGCACCTCCAAATCCGAGGCCATGGTTCTCAGTCGGAAAAGGGTGGCTTGCCCACTTCAGGTTGGTGGAGAGATTTTGCCTCAGGTGGAGGAGTTCAGGTATCTTGGGGTCTTGTTCACGAGTGAGGGAAGGATGGAATGGGAGATTGACAGACGGATCGGTGCAGCTTCTGCAGTAATGCGGTCGATGTACCGGTCTGTCGTGGTGAAGAAGGAGCTGAGCTGTAAGGCGAAGTAAGCTCTCGATTTATCGGTCAATCTACGCCCTACTCTCACCTATGGTCATGAGCTGTGGGTCATGACTGAAAGGACAAGATCCCGGATACAGGCGGCCGAAATGAGCTTTCTCCGCAGGGTTGCTGGGCGCTCCCTTAGAGATAGGGTGAGAACCTCAGTTACTCGGGAGGAGCTCAGAGTAGAGCCGTTGCTCCTCCACATCGAGAGGAGCCAGTTGAGGTAGCTCAGGCATCTATTTCGGATGCCTCCTGGACGCCTTCCCGGGGAGGTGTTTCGGGCATGTCCCACTGGGAGGAGGCCCCGGGGAAGACCTAGGACACGCTGGAGGGATTATGTCTCCCAGCTGGCCTGGGAACGCCTCGGGGTTCCCTTGGAAGAGCTGGAGGAAGTGGCTAGGGAGAGGGAAGTCTGGGCATCTCTGCTTAGACTGTTGCCCCCGCGACCCGGCCCCGGATAAGCGGAAGATAATGGAATGGATAGATGCACTTTTATGATGGATAGATGCACTTTTATAATGGATAGATGCACTTTTATGATGATAGACACACTTTTATGATGATAGATGCTCTTTTATGATGGATGGATGCACTTTTATGATGGATAGATGCACTTTTATGATGGATAGATGCACTTTTATGATGATGGATGCACTTTTATGATGATAGATGCACTTTTATGATGGATATATGCACTTTTATGATGATAGATGCACTTTTAAGATGGATAGATGCACTTTTATGATGATAGATGCACTTTTATGATGGATAGATGCTCTTTTATGATGATAGATGCACTTTTATGATGGATAGATGCTCTTTTATGATGATAGATGCACTTTTATGATGGATAGATGCGCTTTTATGATGGATGGATGCACTTTTATGATGGATGGATGTGCTTTTATGATGAATGGATGCACTTTTATGATGGATAGATGCGCTTTTATGATGGATGGATGCACTTTTATGATGGATGGATGCGCTTTTATGATGAATGGATGCACTTTTATGATGGATAGATGTGCTTTTATGATGGATGGATGCCCTTTTATGATGGATGGATGCACTTTTATGATGGATAGATGCGCTTTTATGATGGATGGATGCACTTTTATGATGGATGGATGCACTTTTATGATGATAGATGCTCTTTTATGATGGATGGATGCACTTTTATGACGGATGGATGCTCTTTTATGATGATAGATGCACTTTTATGATGGATAGATGCTCTTATATGATGATAGATGCACTTTTATGATGGATAGATGCTCTTTTATGATGATAGATGCACTTTTATGATGGATGGATGCTCTTTTATGATGATAGATGCTCTTTTATGATGATGGATGCACTTTTATGATGGATGCTCTTTTATGATGGATAGATGCACTTTTATGATGGATGGATGCACTTTTATGATGATAGATGCTCTTTTATGATGATAGATGCTCTTTTATGATGATAGATGCACTTTTATGATGGATAGATGCTCTTTTATGATGATCGATGCACTTTTATGATGGATGGATGCACTTTTATGATGATAGATGCACTTTTATGATGGATAGATGCTCTTTTATGATGATGGATGCACTTTTATGATGGATGGATAGATGCTCTTTTATGATGATAGATGCACTTTTATGATGATGGATGCACTTTTATGATGGATAGATGCTCTTTTATGATGGATAGATGCTCTTATGATGATAGATGCTCTTTATGATGGATAGATGCTCTTTTATGATGGATAGATGCTCTTTTATGATGATAGATGCTCTTTTATGATGGATAGATGCTCTTTTATGATGATGGATGCACTTTTATGATGATAGATGCACTTTTATGATGGATAGATGCTCTTTATGATGATAGATGCTCTTTTTATGATGGATGGATGCTCTTTTATGATGATAGATGCTCTTTTATGATGGATAGATGCTCTTTTATGATGATGGATGCACTTTTATGATGATAGATGCACTTTTATGATGGATAGATGCTCTTTTATGATGGATGGATGCTCTTTTATGATGATAGATCAAGTCAAGTCACCTTTATTTATACAGCGCTTTTAACAAGTCCAATTGTTTCAGAGCAGCTTCACATTGTTAACAGGAAAATAATGCAACAGAATTTGTACAGCCGTTCTGGTGAAACGGTGATGTTATCCAGCTCATTTCAGTATCATATAGTGTCAATGCGGGCAGATCGGTAATATAGAGGAGATTTAGGAGTCCCCAACTGAGCAAACCAAAAGCCAGAGGCAACGGTGGCAAGGAACCAAAACTCCTTCAGGGCCAGAATGGAGAAAAAGACCTTGGGAGAAACCAGGCTCAGTCGGGGTGCCAGTTCTCCTCTGGCCGACGAACAAACAGTGTATGATTATAATTCTGGCAACATTGCAGGTCTTAATTCATATTAGGCAAATAGATATTCGTAAGATTATTCGAAAGATTGGAGTCGTCACGCCGGAGACGGGTTTAATGAGGATGTCGTGTCGATGCAGCATTTACGGGGGGGAGTTTATTTGACACGCTCTCTGCAGAGCATTTGGATGCACTTTTATGATGATAGATGCACTTTTATGATGGATGGATGCACTTTTATGATGGAGAGATGCACTTTTATGATGGATGGATGCACTTTTATGATGGATAGATGGTTTTATGGTCTTCAAAACAGAAACAGCCATTCATTGCCGTTATAAAGCTTGGAAGAGTCAGGTCATTTTTAATATAACTGATTGTGTTCGTCTGAAAGAAGAATGTCATACACACCTAGGATGACTTGAGGGAGAGTAAATCATGGGGTCATTTTCATATTTGGGTGGACTATCTCTTTAATAGACGTTTCACTCATTTCCTCCACTTCTGCAGTTATTCTCAGTTGCATTCACTTATTTTCCAATTTTCCAAAGAATGGTATTGTCAATACAACTAAACATTTTGGGAGAATGTCAAATAAGTCGACTTCATAAATTCATGTTGATTTCCTAAAATTTTGGATTTTCCTTAAACCTTTGGTTGGGCACTTAGAACATTCATATTACTGCAATTCTCTTCCTACTGATGCAGCGATGCAACAAGAAATCACTGTTCTTTGGTTTCAAAGGAAGGGAAGTAATAAATATTATATATATATATATATATATATATACACTCACCTAAAGGATTATTAGGAACACCTGTTCAATTTCTCATGAATGTAATTATCTAATCAACCAATCACATGGCAGCTGCTTCAATGCATTTAGGGGTGTGGTCCTGGTCAAGACAATCTCCTGAACTCCAAACTGAATGTCAGAATGGGAAAGAAAGGTGATTTAAGCAATTTTGAGCGTGGCATGGTTGTTGGAGCCAGACGGGCCGGTCTGAGTATTTCACAATCTGCTCAGTTACTGGGATTTTCACGCACAACCATTTCTAGGGTTTACAAAGAATGGTGTGAAAAGGGAAAAACATCCAGTATGCGGCAGTCCTGTGGGCGAAAATGCCTTGTTGATGCTAGAGGTCAGAGGAGAATGGGCCGACTGATTCAAGCTGATAGAAGAGCAACTTTGACTGAAATAACCACTCGTTACAACCGAGGTATGCAGCAAAGCATTTGTGAAGCCACAACACGCACAACCTTGAGGCGGATGGGCTACAACAGCAGAAGACCCCACTGGGTACCACTCATCTCCACTACAAATAGGAAAAAGAGGCTACAATTCGCACGAGCTCACCAAAATTGGACAGTTGAAGACTGGAAAAATGTTGCCTGGTCTGATGAGTCTGGATTTCTGTTGAGACATTCAGATGGTAGAGTCAGAATTTGGTGTAAACAGAATGAGAACATGGATCCATCATGCCTTGTTACCACTGTGCAGGCTGGTGGCGGTGGTGTAATGGTGTGGGGGATGTTTTCTTGGCACACTTTAGGCCCCTTAGTGCCAATTGGGCATCGTTTAAATGCCGCGGCCTACCTGAGCATTGTTTCTGACCATGTCCATCCCTTTATGACCACCATGTACCCATTCTCTGATGGCTACTTCCAGCAGGATAATGCACCATGTCACAAAGCTCGAATCATTTCAAATTGGTTTCTTGAACATGACAATGAGTTCACTGTACTAAAATGGCCCCCACAGTCACCAGCTCTCAACCCAATAGAGCATCTTTGGGATGTGGTGGAACGGGAGCTTCGTGCCCTAGATGTGCATCCCACAAATCTCCATCAACTGCAAGATGCTATCCTATCAATATGGGCCAACATTTCTAAAGAATGCTTTCAGCACCTTGTTGAATCAATGCCACGTAGAATTAAGGCAGTTCTGAAGGAGAAAGGGGTCAAACACAGTATTAGTATGGTGTTCCTAATAATCCTGACAGGTGAGTGTTTATATATATATATATATATATATATATATATATATATATATATATATATATATATATATTATGGCTGTCAAAATTAGTGTGGTAGCGCACGCAATTATTTTTTCTGTCATCCTTTGGCTGGTGATACATTATATGATCACGCTCTTATTCATGCAAATGCTTTAAAGAGCATTCTTAAACGCACTTAAAAGAGAGAAAATGAGATGCGTGTCAGATCCGCGTCATGTTCGGCAGCGGCATATCTTAAAGTGACTGCAGCAACTAATGATTAAAGTTCATCACAGAACAAAAGGAACAGAGAAAATTGTAGGTTTAATAAGAAGTTACTCTATATTTAATTTATTTATGCAGTGCAGACAGTTTGACAATTTTAACTTCAACTATTCAATTTCTGTATATATAGAAAGGCTACAGGTAAATATGACATTTATTATAATGGGTTTATGTGAGAATTAAAGTCCACTTGAAAGTGATATAGCTTTTAATTATACTGTAATGTTGAATGTCTATCATTATTGTTTAAAATAAAAGAAATCTATTTCAGAGACATCAGCAGCAGTTTTAGTATCAGTGATACTAGCCTTCATAAAAAGATGCCATTACAACAAATATTTCCAACATACTGTATTTAAGATGCTCCTACATTAATTTGGAGAGTAACTGTGAAATTACAAATTATTACAATATAAAAATATTACAAACGCACATTTTTAATCGCGATTAATTACAGAAAGAATGTGCGATTCATTTAATTTGTTAATTTAAAAAAAATAGTAAAACAAAGCAATTGATTTATTCATGCTGCAGTGCACTCTGGGAGTACACATCCTCAGGTCACAGATAGAATTGACAAAACTTAAATGGTTTTAGTAAGAACAAATTAAGGCAACATGTTTGCACAACTGAAGTAAACAAACTGAACAAATATGTCTTTTAAATGTTATTTGTTTTAGAACGTTCAGAGGACATAATGTTTGAAAATGGAACGTTGACTTAACATTTCCATAACCAAGAAAATAACCAAGTAACCAAGTTTCGGCATTTTGAACGTTCAGAAATAAGTTTCATAACTTAAGACAAAATATTGCCAAAAATATGTTCATTATGTCAAAAACACTAAAGTAACTGATTTAAAATTAATCTCTAAGCTATACATTTTTTTACTGAAACATTTATATTTAGGGTTTCTAAATGTTTCTTAATAAAAAAAAAATGTGATTTAGATTTTATAGGGATTGCACTGAAAAAGAACAATCTCCCACGAGTTACAGAAGGACATGGTGTTCAGATCCTCTGGGATTATCACACATTATGAGAGCGTCAGTTTTCACATCTGATGTTTTCTGACACGTGGCGCAGATGTTGGATCTGCAGAGCTGCGACTGCTCCTCCCCGCTCACAGGTGTGAGTAAACGGCACAGCCGCTCTCTCCGGAGACACACACCAACATCTGCGGACAACAGCCCTCAGGATGAGTCCTGACACTACACTGCCATTTCCCCGTAAAAAATACAGTGAAAATGTAAACACACACAATGTACACACACAAAAAATGACATTTTAAACCCTTTTCTGCTAAATTAGCAAGGCCACACTGCTATTAAAACCTGCTTTGTACCTTTAACATATTCTGACAAACGTCATAATAACAGCAGAGAAAGAGAAAGACATGAAGGGCCCTCTCATACACCCGGCGCATTGTGACGCCAGGCACGAGTCGCGTGACACAAGTGTGTTCCGCTAGTGTCAGCCCGACACAGTTCTCATGTTCACGTCCAGCTCCACGGTGTTTAAATATCAAATACACTGGCGCATCTGTTCACCCATGGGCGTCTGGTCTGAACACCAGGTGTGTTCAGGAGCATTGTTGGAGCGTTGCTATTGTGAGGAACTGAAAATGACTGACCACTGACCAACACAAACCTGCTCTAAAGTCAATAGTGCAGTATCTGTGTGTTATTTAAAGGGTGTGTTAGTAATATGAGCCTATAGGTGGTGCACAACACACACACACACACACACACACACACACACACACACACACACACACACACACACACACTGGAGAAGCGTTCAGTCTCTCCTCATGTAAATAGCGAATCCGCTCATGGTGCGAGCACAACTGGCTTTTAAAGGGAAAGGGAGATGAGACTCTGATTGGTTTTATTGCACGTTACGCCCCAAAACACACCCATGACTCATTAAGAGACGAGAGATGACCCTTTTGGACCATGAGCCATTGCGCTGACTGTTTTTCCCGTCATTAAACTAACAAAAGTGGATTCGGACACGCCCTGAGTGCGCTCAGATCGGTCAAATAGGGTCAGAAGAATTGAAGTTCATCACAAGTAGCTTAATACTAATACAAAACACCATCATCGTAACATACATGACACTAAAATAAAGTAAGAAACGTTCATTTAACAATGTACTTAAGTGATAACAAAGGATTAAGAAAAACATAATCGCTAAAATGAAGAACCATCAAATGTGTCACTGGGATTTCTGGGAATGTCAGCTTACTGCTTTTCATTTAAAAGTATTTTACTGTACAATTACATGAACTGTAAAGTTTGTCCCATATACAACAACAATATTCTAAAATGATTTTCTAATGTTATGTTATGAAAACTTTATTTCTGAATGTTTACTGTAGCATTTTACAGTAAAAATAATTTTACAGTTTTACAGTGTATAGATTCCTACTGAAGTCAGTAAAGTTTCTGATGATGATATGCACATCACATTATGTAAGTGTTGTTAATGTTGATCACAGCTTCAATAGAAATTAACCTCAAAGCATTTCATTTCATGGCTCATTTTAAAGTTTTACTGTAGAGTTGTACTGTCAGCTGATTTTGCATGTTCACTTTAGTTTGACCACTTTGAACAAAACCAGCACTTTCTGGTAAGTTCATGGAGAATCAGGGTCTCACACTTTCAAGATCTGAATTTACAAATGTGGCTTCCACACAAATGTTTTCCAAAGACAAACACTATAGAAACGAGTCTTTGTTCCTTCACAATGGCACCTCATTGTAATCAGTGGATCATTTGCAGAAATTAAGGCCTTATTTTACAGACAATAGCCTCTTTTGTGATTGTTTTAAGTGGAAATTCACTGCTGGAGATTTGGGTAACCTAAAACATTAGTTGCAGGATAAAATCTACGATTAACGATGACAAATCTAATTTAAACCAAAACCAGAAACACACACACTCACACACACCAGGAGACAATGGGAAAATGACCATTTACAGTCTAACATTAAGAGATGGAAGATCGAAAATATGGAAAATATTCAACATGGAACTGATGAAACGTGTGGAACAGTGGGACATACACTCACCTAAAGGATTATTAGGAACACCTGTTCAATTTCTCATTAATGCAATTATCTAATCAACCAATCACATGGCAGTTGCTTCAATGCATTTAGGGGTGTGGTCCTGGTCAAGACAATCTCCTGAACTCCAAACTGAATGTCAGAATGGGAAAGAAAGGTGATTTAAGCAATTTTGAGCGTGGCATGGTTGTTGGTGCCAGACGGGCCGGTCTGAGTATTTTACAATCTGCTCAGTTACTGGGATTTTCACGCACAACCATTTCTAGGGTTTACAAAGAATGGTGTGAAAAGGGAAAAGCATCCAGTATGCGGCAGTCCTGTGGGCGAAAATGTCTTGTTGATGCTAGAGGTCAGAGGAGAATGGGCCGACTGATTCAAGCTGATAGAAGATTCACTCGTTACACTCGTTACAACCGAGGTATGCAGCAAAGCATTTGTGAAGCCACAACACGCACAACCTTGAGGCGGATGGGCTACAACAGCAGAAGACCCCACCGGGTACCACTCATCTCCACTACAAATAGCAAAAAGAGGCTACAATTTGCACGAGCTCACCAAAATTGGACAGTTGAAGACTGGAAAAATGTTGCCTGGTCTGATGAGTCTGGATTTCTGTTGAGACATTCAGATGGTAGAGTCAGAATTTGGTGTAAACAGAATGAGAACATGGATCCATCATGCCTTGTTACCACTGTGCAGGCTGGTGGTGGTGGTGTAATGGTGTGGGGGATGTTTTCTTGGCACACTTTAGGCCCCTTAGTGCCAATTGGGCATCGTTTAAATGCCACGGCCTACCTGAGCATTGTTTCTGACCATGTCCATCCCTTTATGACCACCATGTACTCATTCTCTGATGGCTACTTCCAGCAGGATAATGCACCATGTCACAAAGCTCGAATCATTTCAAATTGGTTTCTTGAACATGACAATGAGTTCACTGTACTAAAATGGCCCCCACAGTCACCAGCTCTCAACCCAACAGAGCATCTTTGGGATGTGGTGGAATGGGAGCTTCGTGCCCTAGATGTGCATCCCACAAATCTCCATCAACTGCAAGATGCTATCCTATCAATATGGGCCAACATTTCTAAAGAATGCTTTCAGCACCTTGTTGAATCAATGCCACGTAGAATTAAGGCAGTTCTGAAGGCGAAAGGGGGTCAATCACAGTATTAGTATGGTGTTCCTAATAATCCTTTAGGTGAGTGTATGAATCGGTTGGAATATATGGAACATGTGCAGTGGGTGCAACATATGGAACCATGAAACATTAAGTAGGTGGAACATAGGCAACATATGAATTATGGAACATATGAAACATACAGAAAATATGGAACACAAGGACAACTATTCCAGAATCACAAATCACATGAACAAACACACACTGTTACTGTATTGTATGTAAGATCACAATAAAGCATGCGTGTTGTTCTTTATCTTCAATACAGTAACTAAATATACTGTGATTGTACAAATTCAGAGCCTCAAAAATATATAACGTGAACTGATCCGAGTCAAAAACATGAGCAAAGCAGCAGATCTGTGAAAATCGGTGAAATTCTCCAGAATGGATGATCATGGTAAAACGTGTATAAAATAGATGACTATTATTAATATAACTTATTAATCATGACAACATCAAATATTGTAATTCATATTCATGATACAAGTAAAGTTGGTGTTCTGCTCTAAAAGTTATATTCCATAAAAGAATGCATGTTTTATATATTGAGTGGTAATATTTTATTTTATTGTAATGGCAAAAACACTTAAGTGACTGATTTGATGAATAAACTTTTATAGAAACTTATATTCTGGGATCCAATGCTTTATAATGAATTAATTCTTAATAACATAAATAAAAACTATTTACGATTATATGGAGCCCCTAGAGGGACACGGTGATGGAAAAAACATTTGCATAGTTTTTCCTCCCATCTCATAGTTTTTACATCACCATGTCCCTTTATGGGCTCCGTAGGACTGCACTGAAAAAGAACCATTTCTAACCAATCACAATTAAGTGCGATAGGAAAACATTAACATAAATGCCCTCACTCTAAAAAAACTATTTGGTGTAGAAGCATTTTTTACAATTACAAAGAAATGGCAAGTAACACCATGAATTATGAAATTTTGAAGCAGAAAAACTGAAATAGTTTTTTTCTTTTAAAATGTGCCTCCACTATTTGTTTTGAAAAGATGGAACATACGAAAATATGTAACGGATGTAGAAGATGCATCAGATGGAATATATGGAACAAAGTACACTTGTGGCACGTGTGAAATCATGGAACATATGGAACGGACACACAGATGGAACAGCTGAAAGGATGTAACGTGTGGGAAAGATGGATCAGATGGAACATATTGAAACAGTGGCTTGTGTGAAATTGTGGAACAGACGAAAAGATGTAACATAGTACAGATGGAACATATGAAAATATGAAACAGATGGAACAGTGTGTTAAAAACATCCCACGCCCCCAGGAGAAAATCCAGAACAGCCTGGAACAACAATCTGAAACGTTTGATACTGATACTGCTGTGACTGTAAACCTGTGCAGGACAGAAGAGCCGAAATCATGATGAACTGAGTCGTGTGTGGCTCGGATCCATTCAGACGGAGATACGAAACGACTGCCAGCGGTGAAATATGAGCACGCCGCTCCTGTAATGTGATTCTGTATGCTAAATTCAACCAGACAATAAATAAAGTTAATGATTATCGATAAAACTGATTTTGCTGCATAAGCATCCGAGCGAGTTGTTTTTCATTTGCATTCAGTTAAACTCCATTACAGATGAAAAATACATTCAATATACAAATCTGAGACCGTACAGAGACTTTCTGCAGTAAAATGGATCTCAGTGAACACATTTGCACCTGGATGGATGCATTGGAGGAAAAAATCGAATTGTGATTTTTCTAATAAAAATTGCAATTGTGGTTTAAAATGCATTAATGCAGTGTAAAGGTGCCACTTGATTCTGAACTCAGTGGGCAGCTTTAACTCGTATTATAACAACAGTTTGGAGGGTTTTTATGAAGGTTTTGCCAAGATGTTTTGGTCAAGCGCCAGTCAGAGCCGGTCAGTCCGAACTCCTGCCAGCACTGACACTTTACACGGCCAGAGACTAATCGTGTTTTAAAAAGTATGAAAGTGACATTTGATTACGTGTACTGAAAACAAGGAAGATCAGATCAGAATGTGCATGTGTTTCTGACAGCTTGATGGGATTTTTCTCCAATGAGACTACATCAAAATATAAAACAGGCACACATATTAGGCTGTTGTAATTGTACTGTTGTTGAAAAATATTATATTTCATTTATATATCATTTTTTTATTTTACAGTGAAATATTACAGCTATTAAATAATGCTACAACTAGGCATAATAATAATAATAATAATAATAATAATAATAATAATAATAATTTATTATTATTATTATTATTAGTAGTAGTAGTAAAATATATAAAAATACCAAATAAAGCTATTAATATTTCACTGTAAAATAAATAATAATAAATGTATTTTACAGTACAACTGTACAATTGCAATACTAATAGTTATGGGTGATTAATATTTTTCATATGAAACAAAATAATAAATATTGTTATTGTAATATTCCGTTATAAATATATAGTATTTCAAAAATTTATAAATAATAATAATAATAATTTATTTTACAGTACAATTGCACAGTTACAGTACTAATATTTAAGTGTTCATTTCTTCATTTTCAAACCATCAAACTTTTATTTCGTGGAAAACTTCAGGGATCCTTTAAGCTTCCCTTTTATTGATAATCCTTTAAATCACACCAAGGAACATTTTAATTGCTCAGATGTTGCTCCTTTGAAGTATAAAAATCTCATTTTATTATTCTGAAACTCTAGAGGAAACACAAGTGAGATTATTGGGGTCGTCTTCTCAGGAGAAACATCTGAGCAGCAGAAGTACTCAAATACTCAATTTAATCTCATTGCTGTCTAGAAGTTCTAATAACTGAGATATTAAAGAGATCTGAGTTGCGTAATGAATGATCTTGATCAAGGACACAGAGCAGAATGTCACAAGTCGCCATCTTGTAATTACAGTAATTATAACATGAACGCAACATAAGCTCATTGCTTTGGTTCAGGTGGAACTGTAAAGGTTCACTGCTGTTAGACCATTTCTATTACTATCAGGATGTAAAGAGAGTTTCAACCAGTATATATAAAAAATTTTATGAAAAACTCTAGGGTTCTCGACTCGATTTTAAAGAACGCTTCAGCCAGAAAGGTTCCGTGTAGAACTCTAGGGTTCTCGACTCGATTTTAAAGAACGCTCTAGCCAAAAAGGTTCCGTGTAGAACTCTAGGGTTCTCGACTCGATTTTAAAGAACGCTTCAGCCAGAAAGGTTCCGTGTAGAACTCTAGGGTTCTCGACTCGATTTTAAAGAACGCTTCAGCCAGAAAGGTTCCGTATGGAACTCTAGGGTTCTCGACTCGATTTTAAAGAACGCTTCAGCCAGAAAGGTTCCGTGTAGAACTCTAGGGTTCTCGACTCGATTTTAAAGAACGCTTCAGCCAGAAAGGTTCCGTGTAGAACTCTAGGTTCTCGACTCGATTTTAAAGAACGCTTCAGCCAGAAAGGTTCCGTGATAGAACTCTAGGTTCTCGACTGATTTTAAAGAACGCTTCAGCCAAAAAGGTTCCGTATAGAACTCTAGGGTTCTCGACTCGATTTTAAAGAACGCTCAACACCAAAAAGGTTCAGTACAGAACTCTAGGGTTCTCGACTCGATTTTAAAGAACGCTTCAGCCAAAAAGGTTCCGTATAGAACTCTAGGGTTCTCGACTCGATTTTAAAGAACGCTCAACACCAAAAAGGTTCAGTACAGAACTCTAGGGTTCTCGACTCGATTTTAAAGAACGCTCAACACCAAAAAGGTTCAGTACAGAACTCTAGGGTTCTCGACTCGATTTTAAAGAACGCTTCAGCCAGAAAGGTTCCGTATAGAACTCTAGGGTTCTCGACTGATTTTAAAGAACGCTTCAGCCAGAAAGGTTCCGTATAGAACTCTAGGGTTCTCGACTCGATTTTAAAGAACGCTTCAGCCAGAAAGGTTCCGTATAGAACTCTAGGGTTCTCGACTCGATTTTAAAGAACGCTTCAGCCAAAAAGGTTCCGTATAGAACTCTAGGGTTCTCGACTCGATTTTAAAGAACGCTCAACACCAAAAAGGTTCAGTACAGAACTCTAGGGTTCTCGACTCGATTTTAAAGAACGCTTTAGCCAAAAAGTTTCTGTATAGAACTCTAGGGTTCTCGACTCGATTTTAAAGAACGCTTTAGCCAAAAAGGTTCCGTATAGAACTCTAGGGTTCTCGACTCGATTTTAAAGAACGCTTTAGCCAAAAAGTTTCCGTATAGAACTCTAGGGTTCTCGACTCGATTTTAAAGAACGCTTCAGCCAAAAAGTTTCTGTATAGAACTCTAGGGTTCTCGACTCGATTTTAAAGAACGCTCTAGCCAAAAAGGTTCCGTATAGAACTCTAGGGTTCTCGACTCGATTTTAAAGAACGCTTTAGCCAAAAAGGTTCCGTATAGAACTCTAGGGTTCTCGACTCGATTTTAAAGAACGCTTTAGCCAAAAAGGTTCCGTGATAGAACTCTAGGGTCTCGACTCGATTTTAAAGAACGCTTCAGCCAAAAAGGTTCCGTATAGAACTCTAGGGTTCTCGACTTGATTTTAAAGAACGCTTCAGCCAGAAAGGTTCCGTATAGAACTCTAGGGTTCTCGACTCGATTTTAAAGAACGCTTTACGCCAAAAAAGTTCTGTATAGAACTCTAGGGTTCTCGACTCGATTTTAAAGAACGCTTCAGCCAGAAAGGTTCCGTGTAGAACTCTAGGGTTCTCGACTCGATTTTAAAGAACGCTTCAGCCAGAAAGGTTCCGTATAGAACTCTAGGGTTCTCGACTCGATTTTAAAGAACGCTTTAGCCAAAAAGGTTCTGTATAAGGAGAAATATCTTTAATTGGATAATAGTTTCATGTTTATTGGTTATTTACATTTTGTCTACTGATAAAACATGTTTACAAGCTGCTTAATTCATAACATTCTATTAAAACTAAAAATTAATTCAAACAAAATAAATGAATAAAAACTAAATCCATAAAATGATCCCACGATGGGATGATTCTATACATGAAGCGCCTGATGGAACCCGTTCCATAGAGAACATTTTCTTCTCTTGATTTGCTTTCTTTTGATTTTGGGATGCAATAAGAGCAGAACATTTATTCAGATGGTGCGTCTCATGGAGTCTCTGTTCTCTGAAGAACACAGGCGTCAGTTCTTGACACACTAATTATACCCCTTTCAAATCGATTGGCTATGAGACCTGCTTCTGAACAATCCATACATCTGCAGCGCTGCGGGCCGGCGCAACATACAATTAAAAATTCACGCTCCACTGTTCATGCACATCAATACTGTGAAGATCACGAGGCCTGAAACTTTTAAAGAACCCGTTGTTCTCCAGTGGGTCAAATCAAAGTTAATCTATTGACCTTGTGCTTCAGATAAGCACTTGAGAAACAATTGCAGATGTGTTCAGTGCATTCGTCTGAAGAATGTGGAGGACACGCAGACAAAACAGTTACGATGCCATATTTCTGTCACGACCAAAACCACTTTCATGTACATTGTGACAGGAAAACTGCAGGTCAGACTGTTGCGGTGTAACAGAACCACTGATCTCTATAAATGACTGGACTGATCATTATGTTTTCTATGGCAATATATTTAAAAATGTAATTTATTGCTTTGATGCAAAGCTGAATTCAGTGTCATCCCTCAGAAATCATTCTAATACGCGGCTTGCATATTATCAGTTATTATTTTGCTCAATTATTAATAACCTCTATTATTAATCAAATTCAATAATGTCAAAGCCTGTGATGGTTCACAGACAGAAGAGTTTCCTCACAACAAACACCTCACAGTCAGATCAACCAAAGCACTGCAGGAGTCCACAACTGAAACACGCCATTCTGCTCTGAATCACAGCTGTGCGAGGAGGATCTGTTATGGAAGTTAAAATAATAAAATGACACACTAAGTAGTAATTATGATGTACCAAGTCTTTAAAGATGAAAAAGTCAAAATTAACATTTTATGTCATAATTATTTTATTTGTCATAATTTGACAAATTATTAAATTAAATTAAACTTACTTAAATTAAACAATCATTTTGACTTTATCATAACTTACTTTTTAAGTCATACATTTGTTTTAATTTTGTACATCACAATTACAATTTACTGACGCAACCGGGCGGGCGGTGTAAAGAACGAGTGATGTAATGTCGATCAGACCGACACATGTTAATGAGCGTCTGAAGTCACCTGAGGTCACACTGAGGTCACACTGAGGTCACCTGAACTCCACGCTCACCTTCAAACCAAGGTTATCTGCAGAAATGAATATGAGCTTCATCTGTAGGGAAACAGGATACATAAAGTATAACAGGACTCAAATACAGACACACATAATGAAGCTCTGCATCTCATAAAACTATGAATCTTCAGTGTAGCTGCAGGACACAAATCATCATCATCATCATCATCATCATCATCACGAACAACGGCTCAAGCTGCGGTGCTGGATTAGTGCTCGTTCTCATTCTGTGTTTATATCTGAGTTTTAATGAGCAATAATAACCCTGCTGATAATACAGTGTGACATAAGCAACGCATGTGTGTTTGTGTGTTCTGTGATGCTGATGGGGAGATTGAGCTGATTACACACCCGTATCAGACGACACACTTCCACTCCATTCAAATGTTTCAACAGGGTTTCATATTGTCACAATATCATATTCCAACTGTGCGAAGCTGAAAGATCATAAAATCAATTCACAAACCCATTCCTGGCATTCACACGGAGGTGATGATGTGAAGCCAATACAGACAGGAGGAAAAATAACACACACACACACACACAGACTCACACACACACACACACACACACACACACACACACACACACACACATACTCACACACACACATACTATACATACACATACATACACACACACACACACATATACACACACACACACACATATATATATTACTACACATACACACACACATATACACACACACACTATACACACACATACACACATTATACATACATACATACACATACACACACACATACACACACACACCTACACACACACACACACACACACACTACACACACACACATTACACACACACACACACACACACACTACACACATACACTACACACATCACATACATACATACACATATATTACACACACACACACTACATACACACTCACTCACACACACATACACACACACACACACACACATTATACACACACACACATACACACACTCACATATTACACACACTCACACACACTACACATACACACACACACTATTACACATATACACACACACACACTATATACACACACATACACATACACACACACACATTACACACACACTCACACTCATATACATACATATACATACACATATATATACACACATACACACACACACATATATATACACACACACACATATACACACACACACATACACATACATACACATACACACACACACTCCACACACACACACACACACACATATACACACACACACACACATATTACACACACCCACATATATATACATACACATACACTATATTATATATATACACATACACATATACATATCACATATATACATATACACACATATACATATATTATACACATATATATATATACATATCACACACATTACACATACACATACATATACACATATACATATTACACACACATTACACACATTACATCATACATATATACACACACATACATATTACATATTACACACACTACACACACTACACACACACACACACACATATTACACACACACACTCACACTCACATTACACTACACATACACACTCATTATTACACATTACTCACACACACATATTACACACACACACACACTCACACTCACACACACACACACACACACACACACACACACACACACTCACACAGCAGTGTAAAGCAGTTAAAATAAAACCTGACCCCGCCCACTAGGGGAGGAGCCGTTTCCATGGTAACGCATCATTCAATTTCAAAACAGATGAAGTTCATAAGCTTTCGAATGATACCTAATTTATGATGATTACTAAAATATGTGATCTGAAAAACAGCTAACGGAGGCGGTGCAGTTAAGGGGTTAAATATATTCACATATCCGTATCGATGTTTCTTTTGTACTTTAAGATCTATAAACCTGAAGAGGAGCATACAATAATCTCATGATAACAGAATGAGAGGTCATTTCATTATTTCTATTATATTGTTATTTATTTACTTAATATACATTTTAATATATAAATTACATATTTAATTAAAAAAACAACAACATTTGCAATATCAAATAGTAAATTTGATCATTTATTTGTGTCTGTTCTGAATTGCTTTATCTTTGACTTTACATAGACTATAATGGTTTTAAATGTTGCGCAAGATGGATGATAATATTTCATATTTCAATCAAATGATCTGTGTCGCGGTGACGTGTTGTGTGCAGGACACGTTCAGCATCAGAATCTGAGACTTTAATGTTTGTGACTGAACAGAAACTTGCATAAATAAATAAATAACGTCTCGTTAGAATGCAAATTCCTCCAGGAACAGGCAGAGATTTTCCGCAGTGCGTTTCACCGACACAAATGTAAAATAGCTTTCTTTATTATTTTTTTCATCATTAGTTGCAAGAATGACACACGGAATGGATGGTAAATCCAAAGAAATACAGTGAAAGGAAGCATTATTGGATGTGAGTGAGGATCATTACAGGACATCAGATCAGATCGGGTCGAGCTGCATTCGTGTGTGAGTGTGTGTGTGTGTGTGAGTGTGTGTGAGTGTGTGTGTGTGTGTGTGTGTGAGTGTGTGTGAGTGTGTGTGTGTGAGTGTGTGTGTGTGTGTGTGTGTGTGTGTGTGTGTGTGTGTGTGTGTGTGGAGTGTGTGTGTGAGTGTGTGTGTGTGTGTGTGAGTGTGTGTGTGTGTGTGAGTGTGTGTGTGAGTGTGTGTGTGATGTGTTAGTGTGTGTGAGTGTGTGTGTGTGTGTGTGTGTGTGTGTGTGTGTGTGTGTGGAATATGTATGTGTGTGTGTGTGTGTGTGTGTGTGTGTGTGTGTGTGTGTGTGTGTGTGTGTGTGTGTGTGTGTGTATGTGTGTGTGTGTGTGTGTGTGTGTGTGTGTGTGTGTGTGTGTGTGTGTGTGTGTGAGTGTGTGTGTGTGTGTGTGTGTGTGTGTGTGTGTGTGTGTGTGTGTGTGTGTGTGTGTGTGTGTGTGTGTGTGTGTGTGTGTGTGTGTGTGTGTGAGTGTGTGTGTGTGTGTGTGTGTGTGAGTGTGTGTGTGTGTGAGTGTGTGTGTGTGTGTGTGTGTGTGTGTGTGTGTGTGTGTGTGTGTGTGTGTGTGTGTGTGTGTGTGTGTGTGTGTGTGAGTGTGTGTGTGTGTGTGAGTGTGTGTGTGTGTGTGTGTGTGTGTGTGTGTGTGTGTGTGTGTGTGTGTGTGTGTGTGTGTGTGTGTGTGTGTGTGTGTGTGTGTGTGTGTGTGTGTGTGTGTGTGTGTGTGTGAGTGTGTGTGTGTGTGTGAGTGTGTGTGTGTGTGTGTGTGTGTGTGTGTGTGTGTGTGTGTGTGTGTGTGTGTGTGTGTGTGTGTGTGTGTGTGTGAGTGTGTGTGTGTGTGTGTGTGTGTGTGTGTGTGTGTGTGTGTGTGTGTGTGTGTGTGTGTGTGAGTGTGTGTGTGTGTGTGTGTGTGTGTGTGTGTGTGTGTGTGTGTGTGTGTGTGTGTGTGTGTGTGTGTGTGTGTGTGTGTGTGTGTGTGTGTGTGTGTGTGTGTGTGTGTGTGAGTGTGTGTGTGTGTGTGTGTGTGTGTGTGTGTGTGTGTGTGTGTGTGTGTGTGTGTGTGTGTGTGTGTGTGTGTGTGTGTGTGTGTGTGTGTGTGTGTGTGTGTGTGTGTGTGTGTGTGTGTGTGTGTGTGTGTGTGTGTGTGTGTGTGTGTGTGTGTGTGTGTGTGTGTGTGTGTGTGTGTGTGTGTGTGTGTGTGTGTGTGTGTGTGTGTGTGTGTGTGTGTGTGTGTGTGTGTGTGTGTGTGTGTGTGTGTGAGTGTGTGTGTGAGTGTGTGTGTGTGTGTGTGTGTGTGTGTGTGTGTGTGTGTGTGTGTGTGTGTGTGTGAGTGTGTGTGTGTGTGTGAGGTGTGTGTGTGTGTGTGTGTGTGTGTGTGTGTGTGTGTGTGTGTGTGTGTGTGTGTGTGTGAGTGTGTGTGTGTGTGTGTGTGTGTGAGTGTGTGTGTGTGTGTGTGTGTGTGTGAGTGTGTGTGTGTGTGTGTGTGTGTGTGAGTGTGTGTGTGTGTGTGTGTGTGTGTGTGTGTGTGTGTGTGTGTGTGTGTGTGTGTGTGTGTGTGTGTGTGTGTGTGTGTGTGTGTGTGTGTGTGTGTGTGTGTGTGTGTGTGTGAGTGTGTGTGTGTGTGAGTGTGTGTGTGTGTGTGTGTGTGTGTGTGTGTGTGTGTGTGTGTGTGTGTGTGTGTGTGTGTGTGTGTGTGTGTGTGTGTGTGTGTGTGTGTGTGTGTGTGTGTGTGTGTGTGTGTGTGTGTGTGTGTGTGTGTGTGTGTGTGTGTGTGTGTGTGTGTGTGTGTGTGTGTGTGTGTGTGTGTGTGTGTGTGTGTGTGTGTGTGTGTGTGTGAGTGTGTGTGTGTGTGTGTGTGTGTGAGTGTGTGTGTGTGTGTGTGTGTGTGTGTGTGTGTGTGTGTGTGTGTGTGTGTGTGTGTGTGTGTGTGTGTGTGTGTGTGTGTGTGTGTGTGTGAGAGTGTGTGTGTCTGTGTGTGTGTGTACAGTGTATAATTATTATGTATATTTGAATACACACTCGTTCATGTATATAAGAAATATTTGCATTTATATGTCTATATATTCATATAATTTACATTATAATATAAATATTTTATATATAAATAACACATTTTTCTGAAATATATACATGCATGTGTGTGTACTTACATATACATAATTATACACAGTACACACACACACACACACACACATATACTATGTAAAAAGTAACTTTTTAATCGATTAATCATTTGACAGCAGTGAGATGATGTTTCACGTTCACAAAGAAAAGTGTTATTAAAAAGCTTTGAGCATTCTTCAGAAATAATGTTTTCTCAACGTTAGCAAAACGCTTTTGTCAGTGTAAATTTAGCCTAACTCAGATTATTTTATCGTGACATTCGAGCTGGGCGATATATGCATTAATATTTTTCAGACGATATTTAATATAGCCTACAAATGTTAAGATGTAAAAAGTAAAACACTGTTTCTCACTACACCAACACAAAGAACATTTTTCATTTCTATGCACCAACGATACATAATGATAAACAGCAATATTCAGCCTTACTAAATCATGAAGAAGGCGATATTTAGAAGAATTGGTAAAACAGAGTGTGTGTGCTTTAAAATCATTGCAATACTCACAAATGTTGCCTAATTCATCATCACCAGCAAAATCAGCGCTAATTTTACAAGTATTCAATATATCGCCCAGCTCTAAAAGGAAAAGGTTCTCTCAACGTTATGAACAAACATTAATACAACTCTAATAATGTTCTCAAAATATTAGCACAAAAACATTATTCATACATCATCCATGGAGTGTTTTATTTGGATGCTCCTGTAACATTTTCAAAATGTTGCTAGTTGTTTCGGAACGTTCAGAGAACATTCAAAAGTAACGTTCTCACAATGTTTGTGAAATGAAATGTTCCCGTAACGTTCGCATAACCAAGAACTTGGTAACTTTCGGAAAACCTTAATGGGAATGTTAACAAAACGTTCTTAGAAGATAGACTTTTTTAAAGCTGAAATGACATACAGACTTCATTTGGCAACGTGTAAATGATGATAACGCTTGTTGTAGCTAAGATGCCTTTAGCCCTTGATTAATATCACTGGTACGGGTTTGCTTCATTGTAGAACATCACGTTGTTTCCGCAGTGTTGGATTCTGACGTCCTGTAATGATTGTCAGTCACTGGACTGTGAATGGAATCTTTTACACCATGTAGTGACTCTGTTTCCTGACCAATGGGACACTGCATATACCAGCACATATATGTGACGCGCTCCAGTAAAACCAGCGGGACCGTCTTCATTATTCACCGGCTCTGCCATTTCAGCAAGAGGTCACAAACTGAAGGTTGTTTTAGGGCTCCTGGAAGGAAATTGTACATTATGGTCCGGGACTTCCTGACCGGCGGTTCTTAACCTCTTGTTGTTTGTCACTAATGTAATGCGACAATGCAGCGAGTGCTGCAGAATATTAATGTTTCCATTATGAACAGGCTACTGAGGTACGAATACATTTCTGTGGCATTTCAAGCAAAAGAGTTCAATTGAGCGGCCTTATGCACGTCTACATAATCGACTTTCTAAAATAAATATCATACTACCACTCAAAGTAATGAAGATCTTTTATTGTTTTGAGTCTCTCCTGCTCATGAATCCGATCATAACTCCAGTAGATCAGTGTAATACTCCTCCAGTGTAGATCAGCTGTTCTCTGTGTGAATATATAGTAAAGTGTGATTTATTCCTGTGATCAAAGCTGAGTTTATCATCATTACTCCAGTCTTCAGTGTCACATGATCATGAAAACAGTTGAAAACATTCAAAAGTTTGGAAGGTGTAAGATTTTTTTTTACAAAAGGAAATTAATAATGGAGTAATGATGATAAACTCAGCTTTGAGCACAGGAATAAATCACACTTTACTGTATATTCACACAGAGAACAGCTGATCTACACTGGAGGAATATTTCATCATTTTACTGTATTTTTGATCAAATAAACACAGTCTGGGTGCACAGAACAGACTCTTTCAAACACATTAAAAAATCTTCATTATTCCAAACTTATGTGAATTTCATCACAAACACAAGCGTGCATTTTAATTTCACACTGGTTTTGCAGGGAGACGGTCACATTTATGATTGTTTTAGAACAGCATTTTTAATGGTTGAATAGATGTTGTGCTTCCTTTGACTCGTACATAAAACATCTCATATAAATCTCAATGAACAGAGCTTCTTTACATATACAAGTACAGTTACCAAACCAGCAAAGTCGGCGTTTTTCCGCCCACTTCGGATATTTTCAGCAATGCAAGGGAGACGACGAGAAATAAAGACAGTAAAAGTTGGAACATTTCAACGGAAATAAGAAGAAGAAACGAGACATTGTCAAAAAACATTTTCATATAGTTTTTTTGTTTGTTTACAACACCCTTTTTAAAAAGCGGCTGGTCGAGCGCTCAGGTAGATACCGCCACCGTTTTTCACAGTTTGTGTGTAAAAGCTGAGACACATTCTGGATAGAGTAATAAAATATTATTATACTTATGAATATTTCATTTTTTTCTCTCAGAATGCACATTGTTCGGTATATAAATGGCATGAGGAGGGACGGCAGGCCTGTCCGTTCCAAGGTCCGTTAGCGTTTCGTTATGGATGGAGAGCGTGAGACATTCAGCGAACACCTGCGTGACGTCCCTGCGGCGTCCATTCATGACGGTCACAGTCGCATTCCAGCACTTGAGGGGCGATAGAAATGAGTATAAAATAGCCCATCAGAGATGTTAGAAACATTGACGTTTGGTGTCGATGGCCAGGCTAACGGATCGGTTTTTAACCTGAAGGCACTTCTTTTTTAATGGCAGAACTTCTGTCACTCAACTGGTACTGGGAACGGCGACAAACCAGAGTCTCTTACCGTCACGAAACGCTGGGACGCGAGCACAGTGTTTGTGAAGTCAGGCTGCTACTGGAGTCGCGGTATAAACGCTCTTTTATTGGCGTTTCAAAGCACCAAGCCAAACGAAACCAAAGAACAAATCAAGAGATGTGAGAAAAGGTCTGTTGATTGTACTCCAAATCACCAGAAAAAACGCATCAAGATGAAAAACAGAAAGGGATTTGCTTGTGAAACTCATTCGTGAAAATGGTTTTGCTTCCCTTTCGGTTAAATCCATACATCCAGATGGCAAAGGATCCAGTAGTCCTTGTGCTTTTCAGACGGTGTTCAAATCCTCTGTCGGCTCCAGACACGAGAGCATCTTACTGAACCTCAGCAGGAAATATTATTTTTTGTTTGCGTATAGTCGCTGTCGGGCGGAAACCTCATATCTCCAAAACAGCTATTTTGAGAAATACAGAAAATTTGACCAGTGAATGTCGGACATATGTGTTTCAAAAGACATTTTTATGACAGTTATATAGTTTACTGTAGCTATGTGGGCACTCATTTTTTTCTGTCATTTGCCCAAAATTGTTTAATGTTATTAAAGATGAAGTGCTTATTTAAGACAGTGAATCGACGACACATGCTAGACTAAGACACTCTTCTCCTCCTCAAATACATAAAACATCAGCCGTTATGTTTCTTGAGTAAAGAAAACGCTGTACTTCTTCAAACAAACAGTTCTTAATTTACCATTGCATTGCAAACAAGCAGAGACGCTCCAAACTGAGATAGAGGTGGGCGGAGTTATGAGGTTTGACTGACAGCTTGAGGAGCCAATGGAGTCACTAGCTTTAGTCACAACTTCAGTCACTTTTCATTGGTTAAAAACACAACAGCTACTTTTCAGGAAACTGATTTGTGATTTTATATATGGTCAGACACTCGCATGTGTCATTATATTATTAACATTTTACCAAAATCAAGCTCAAATGGAGTTTTTGACCAGCGAATGTCTTTTGCCCCTAATCAGAACAGCTGCAACAGAGGCCGTATTTCATTTACATTTACATTTTTATGAACATACACAAGTTACAAAGTATTGTAGCTATGTGGGCGCTTAGCAAACAAGCAGAGACACTCCAAACTGTGATAGAGGTGGGCGGAGTTATGAGGTTTGACTGACAGTTTGAAGAGTCAATGGAGTTACGAGCTTTAGTCACAAGCACTTTTTAATACTTTTCACTGATTAAATATTTGCAAAACCCACAGAGAGATGTAAAGAGTGACCGATAGTAATGATTTAGCCTATGAAAAAAAAAAAAAAAAAAAAAAAAATATGGAGATTTGAGGTTTCCACCTGACAGCGACAAAACATATATTACTTTTCTGTTTAGGTTTGTGGTTGTTTCATGGTGTTATTCCCAGTGTTGTGCCTTCTCAGCGATCCGAAAGCATAAATCTTTGGTGATAAAATATTACGGGACGCATCTTGAGTCTCTTCTCATGTGGAGCGTCACCTCTGACGAAAGAATACGGTAAAAAACAGTGTGATGCTCAATGGCCATATACTGGAGATGGTGTGTGGAGCCGCTCCTCTGATAGCTGTGGGAAAACACAGAGAGAGAGAGAGGTTACCATTAACCAGAGAACTACATCAAAACTCATGATAGGGTCATTCCATGTCAAATCAACCAGTCAAAATGATCATTGAAAATGGTTCAAATTCAACAAATTGAACATGGAGCCACATTGAGATCCCCATATCTCTGGGTTTGTACTATACAGGGCCTTAAAAATGGAGATGCCAAGAGAAAAGTTTGTCAAGAACCAGAATCTAGAAGGATATTGAGATAACTTCAATACTTCTTGAGTTACAGCCATGCAAACTTTGAAAAAATAACATTTATGGCACTCAGACAGGTATCTTCCATGCAATTGTGTTGATGGAAAAAAAACGAGATACATTTCTAATTTTAACATTTTTTGTTCAGATATTCTTCTTTAAAAAGACAAACGTATCAGCTGTATGCAAAGTGACCCACATTTGGTTTTTGGCCACTGAAAATGTGAACAATTTACCAATTTACTCATGGAGCCGCATTTAGATCTCCATATCTGTGGGTTTGAACCATATAGGGCCTTAAAAATGGAGAAACCAAAAGAAAAGTTTGTTAAGAACCAGAATGTCAAAGGATATTCAGATATCTTTAATACTTCTTGGGTTACAGCCATGCAAACTTGGGGCAAGAAGCACAAAAAGTGCTTTTTTCCCATTTTTGAGCGCTCACCGTTGGCATATAATGAAACAAAGATTGCTAAAGTCGACAGATTTCACTAATAGATCTACCAATCTCTGTGTGAAAATAAAATAATGATGCTGCCATCTTTCTAAAGTCATTTTTACCCCCTGGAATTTGGCTCCAAATCTCAGGTGAACATTGTCATTTTGACCTTCCTCAACAAAATACTGGATTACTCAGTAAAAATACATTCAAGACATTTAATATTTGGCTTTTATCACTATTTATGTTTGTATTTCTTTAGACAAAATATTAACAAAATCAAAAATTTGAGCCGGGGATGTTTCCGAAATTTTATTGATTGGACATGGAATGACCCAATAGTATAAACTTGCTATATTGTGTCCTGAGTGATGGCCAGGCCTGTAGACGCTGGCATTAACATGTGTTTTGTGATTTCTGGATCACATTAGGTGTCAGGTATAAATGCACTGAAGACACATCGTGATCACTGAAAACACTGACGTGAGGAATCATTCATGTCTGGAGCACAAACCAGTTAAGAGCATTAAAATCCGCCTTGTGTTTTTCATACCTACGGCTGGTCATAAATGTCTACACTGTATTTCTGTGATTCACAATCATCCTCCAGAGCATATGACTGCAGTGTTTTATCATTCTCTAGATTTCCATGAAGCTTGTATTCACGACACAAACACACCTCGTGGAGAGATCGATATGAAACGTCTCTGACTGTCACGCAGCTTTTGATAATAATGGAAAACCTGTTATATTCCAGCATAATAATA
>JAGHMJ010000032.1:1798755-1841255 GCA_018749465.1 Paracanthobrama guichenoti | reverse complement strand
ATGGAGTGCTGGAGATCTCCGTCTGCGTGTTTGACGTGACCTGCTAACATATCAACCCGACCCGTCACGTTAATGCTGGAGTTTGTGTGCAGGAACCTGTCAGCGCATGACAGCCGCGCCGCACTTTCAGCAGCGGCAGATCCCCGTCAGTTAAAGTGATGAAGCCAGAGAGTTTTCCTGACATCACTTCAGTGCTTTACTTTCCCGTGTTTTAGCACATCTGCTACAGGAGCGCATGTGGACGGCACTTACCGATGTGTTTGCCGTACATGTGATAGTAGAAGCTGAAGCAGTACGCCGGTGGGTTGGTGATGCTGTAGGGATTCTTGGGGGCGACGTTAAACGTGGGGCTTAAGAGACGAGCCGTGTCGCCTTCTTTACGAGGTCTGGAGGTCTCGATGTACATGTAGAAACCTGGCAATCACACGAACACAAAAACGTGTTAACACACAGTACTGATTTAACACAAGCCTCATTATAAAGAGTCGGGCGGAAACCTCGTATCTCCAAAAATGCTACTTTTCAAGAAATGGAAAAAACACTGTATTTTTAAAATAATTTAACACTGTGAACTTTGTCCGTCATCAGAATAGCTGCATCTTAGGATTTCATCAACAGGTTATAATGTTTACTGTCGCTATGTGAGCGCTTAGTTTTTTCTGTCATTTGGCCAAAATCTCGACAGAATCGACAACACATGCTAGACTAAGACACTCTTCTCCTCCTCAAATACATAAAACATCAGCCGTTATGTTTCTTGAGTAAAGAAACTCAAGAAACTAATTTACCATTGCATTACAAACAAGCAGAGACGCTCCAAACTGAGATAGAGGTGGGCGGAGTTATGAGGATTGACTGAGAGCTTGAGGAGCCAATGGAGTCACTAGCTTTAGTCACAAGCACTTGTAATACTTTTTTATTGGTTGAATATTTGCAATACCCACATAAAGACATAAAGGGTGACTGACAGTAATGATTTATGAAATAAAATGACAAAATATGGAGATACAAGGTTTCCGCCTGACAGCAATGATATAGAAATTAATTAATAAATATATAAAAATAAAATACTATAAATAAACTACATACAAATAAAATACTACATATAAATGAAATAGTAATATTAGTAATATTATAATAACCTAAATAATAAATATAGCTGCAAGCAGCAAATAAGGGGCCAAGCACAAATAAGGCACGATAAGTCATGCCATCATGGCTGTGCGCGTCAGACTAACTGCAACGATGAGCAGTTAAAGACATATTAAGATGATTTTAACACTAGAACCACCACGGAGTAAAATTACCCATGGCTGTTTTTAAAATGTACATAACAGACTTTTTAATAAAATAGTCTCCCAGTCACTGACTTTTACTAAAATTGTGTTATTTACAATCCCCTGTTGTTAAAAATTGTTTAGATAAACCCAGATTTAAAAACGGGCATTTATACCTATAAGTGCCAGCGTATATTCCTTTATTTCCGCGCTGTGTTTGAGCAACGCAGGCTTACTCACACAACACACATTCAAATAAAGATGTTTTATCCTGTTTATAAATGTTCAAACGTTGGATTAATTAGACATTTTTGTTTTCCAATTTTGTATCGTGTATTGTTTGCTATTATGTTGCTATTTATTCAAGTCTGCCTGTTTCCTGAAAAGATTTTTTCCAATCTATGATGGCATGAATCATTTTTTTTTCATGATTACCCCAAGTTTATTGCTGTTGTTCTCTTATTAAAATTATAAATGATATAACTATACAAATTAATAATTAATTAGGTGAAACTGTGCGCTTGAATTCGTATGTTATCCTTATCGTATGTTGTCATCCTCTGCAGTCCGGTGGATTATTATTGCTCTTTATCGTCTATTTATGGTATTGTAATAATTTAAATAACATGGGTTATATTAATATGTGATTAATTACATTTTATTATAATATTACACCACCCAAATATGTATTTATTTCCTTCTAATTCTCGTTGTCATTGCAGGCTGATTTAGTATAGTTGATGACTAAAAAGAATCATTTCATGTCTCTGTACATTACTTTGTGAAGACATATTACGTTTTTTAGCCACATCAGAACAGTAATCATCTGTATGGGTACATTTTCCCCGCTGGCGGTTTTAGGTATAGAGTGACCCCTGGCGGTTCTAGTGTTAAGCAAAATGGCTGAAAAGTCATAAATAAAGTCACTTTAATGGTTTATCACTTTTGACCAATAGTTGGCGCTGTGACCAAACGGATGTGTTGTGGTCAGAGTGACGTGTCAATGACACATGCAAAGTGTCAATACGAGCCTTTGTCATTTTGTCATCATACTATCAATTTTGTTGATGCGGCATTACGTTTTCATCTATTGATGAAATCCATTTTTTTCCGTCAAATTTGGTGAAAATCTGAACAGTGGCCTAGGAAAAGTTTGAAAAAATAGGTTTTTAAAGAAAATCAAAATGGCGGACAGGAAGTTCAGCCGACTATGGCAAATTGGTAGCTATGTTCTCGGCATGACCCAGGGAATCAATTTAGACCAGTTACAATACGATCATTGAATCAAACGTTATTAGCATTTTTGGAGATTTTATTATAACTTTTGACTACAAGGTGGCACTGTCTCAACTTTTTGAGAACCTTCAGGGCATGTGCCAGTGACACATACCGAGTTTCATAATCATACATCAATGCGTTCAAAAAATAAAATAAAAAAGGCAGACAGTCAAAAATGGCCAACACCCAAAATGACTGATATGGGAAAAATGGGCATTGTTCAACATTGCTACACCAAATTATTGGCAAAAGCATAAAAAAATGATAAGTGGTCTCAAGACCACTAGGTGGCAGTGTGCCGAAACTGTGCAGGTCGCCTCAGGTCATGGTTGTCATAACACACACCAAGTTCGGTCTGAATGCACTAAAGCGCTGCGGAGATATAGACTCACGTTCATTTTAGTGTGCTCTTAAATTTCGCTTGCGCGTTATTCGAATGGTTTGACATATCAACTTCATAACTTTTACATAAATTACATAACTTTTTATTGTCATGTTCTGTAGATGATCTGGTTAAATTTTCATGTAAATCTGAGCAATGGAGATTGAAAAGTATGTTTTTCAGAAAATTGTAAATGGCAGAAATTTTTTGTTTCTAACCCCTCAAGGTTCAAAATTTACTAGCATAAATGTGAGTGCACATTTGGACAGTTGGTGGCGCTAGAGGGATTGAGTTAGAGACTCCAAAACTGCTGTGGTTAAAGTTTGCTAGAAGATAGATAGATATATATATATATATATATATGGTTGGATAGATATATATATATATATATATATATATATATATATATAGATGGATAGATATATGGATGGATGGATGGTTTAGAACAATGGATGGATGGATGGTTAGAACAATGGATGGATGGATGATGGATGGATGGATGGATGGATGAAACAATGGATGGATGGATGGATGTTAGAACAATGGATGGATGGATGGATTTTAGAACAATGGATGGATGGATGGATGGCTGGATGGATGGATGTTAGAACAATGGATGGATGGATGGATGTTAGAACAATGGATGGCTGGATGGTTAGAACAATGGATTGATGGATGGATGTTAGAACAATGGATGGATGGATGTTAGAACAATGGATGGATGGATGGATGGATGTTAGAACAATGGATGGATGGATGTTAGAACAATGGATGGATGGATGGATGTTAGAACAATGGATGGATGGATGTTAGAACAATGGATGGATGGATGGTTAGAACAATGGATGGATGGATGGATTTTAGAACAATGGATGGATGATGGATGGATGTTAGAACAATGGATGGATGGATGGATGGTTAGAACAATGGATGGATGGATGGATGTTAGAACAATGGATGGATGGATGGATGTTAGAACAATGGATGGATGGATGGATGTTAGAACAATGGATGGATGGATGTTAGAACAATGGATGGATTCAAGATTCAAGATTCAAGAGTTTTATTTGTCACATACACAGTTATATACAGAATATACAACCGGCAGTGAAATGTAAACAGGTCCGCTCCATGGACAGTGCAAATTCACAGTTAAAACCACAACGAGGAAATTATAATAGAAATAGGATAAAAAAAAGTACTATCTATAATATATATATATATATATATATATATATATATATATATATATATGTCTATATCTGTAGAATTATAAATAATCAAGTCAAGAGAAAAAAAAAAAGGTAACAAATAAGGATAAAGTGGAATAAAATAATTGAAGTAGACTTTGCAGTGAGTAAACTGTAGACTTATAGATATGTGGTTAACAAATGTATAAGAGTATAATGTGCAAACAGGTTTATGACAGGTTACACAGTAACAACGAGAACAGAAAGTGCAGTGCAATGTCAGTGTATCGATGTTTATCCTGAAGTGAAGTCACGTGATGTTAAGTGACTGAGTTCAGGAGTCTGATGGCCTGGGGAAGAAGCTCCTCCTGAGTCTCTCAGTTTTGGCCATCAGGCTTGGAAGCGCTTACCAGATGGCACCAGCGTGAAATGAGGGTTTGCAGGGTGATTAGAGTCCTTGATGATCTTGGTAGCTCTACCTTTGCAGCGTTTGGTGTAGACGTCCTGCAGAGACGGGAGAGCTGACCCTGAGATACGCTCGGATAAGCGCACTACTCTTTGCAGGGCTTTGCGGTCATGACTGGTGCTGTTCCTATACCACGCTGTGATGCACTGAGTTAATACACTTTCTATCGCCCCTAAATAGAAAGTTTTCAGGATAGCTGGTGAAACCCTGAATTTCCTCAGCTGGCGCAGGTGGTACAGTCTTTGCCTGGCTTTTTTCATGGATGGTTAGAACAATGGATGGATGGATGGATTTTAGAACAATGGATGGATGGATGTTAGAACAATGGATGGATGGATGGATGGATGTTAGAACAATGGATGGATGGATGTTAGAACAATGGATGGATGGATGGATGTTAGAACAATGGATGGATGGATGTTAGAACAATGGATGGATGGATGGTTAGAACAATGGATGGATGGATGGATTTTAGAACAATGGATGGATGATGGATGGATGTTAGAACAATGGATGGATGGATGGATGGTTAGAACAATGGATGGATAGATGGATGTTAGAACAATGGATGGATGGATGGATGTTAGAACAATGGATGGATGGATGGTTAGAACAATGGATGGATGGCTGGATGGCTGGTTAGAACGATGGACAGACGGACAGACAGACAGACAGACAGACAGACAGATAGATGGATGAATGGATGGATAGATAGACAGATAGATAGATGGATAGATATTCCTATTGTAATGTGTGCCACGTTCAGCAGGCGTTGTTCTTCAGAGTGTCGTCTCATTGAAAGGTGTGCTGTGAAAATCCCTCCAGCCAAAATCAAACAGAATCTCCTCTCTTGAATTTGATGAGCAATAATTAATGTCTCTGTAGGACTCTTGATGTTAATGAAACGCTGGACAGTTTGGAAGCATCAGGGTGATTAAAGCAAATGTATTATTTACATGAGCAGCTCCCGCATCTCCGTGGAGGATGTGTTAACTGGCACTTGGCCCCTCCGGAGCGTCCCGGCATCAAACGTGTGTCAATAAAAAGGAGCTCATTCCGATTCATTCACATCCGGCACTGTCTGCATTGTCTCAGTTTGGGAATAGACAACCTCATTTGAAAAGCCGAATTTCATCTGAATGAAATCACTCCGAAAGCTAATTGGAGCTCAGGGCAGATATGAATGGAATTCAAGATAACTTCAGAAATCAACATGAGGATTTAGGCACGAGTCTCTCGGGTGGGAAATTTCAGAAGTTTCCTTCCGGAGAGAAGATAAGCTTCTTATGCCAAAATGAAGGCTTGTTGGGCGGACAGGACGGTTACCTACCCTGCTTTGAGCCGGCCCGATCCCCGCTGGGGCCCGTGTTCGGAGTGTATTTAGTGTCACGGGTGGCAGCGCTGTGTCTCGTCCAATCAAAGTCGTCGTTCTTGTCCTGAGTGAACATGCAAATGGGCTCCTCTTCAAAGCTGCAGTGAAACTCTCCTGGAGAAGAAAGAAGAGCAGGGTTAGTTCATGCAAACATGAAATCCTGTCATTTACTCATCAGGGACTTTTACAGTGACAACAACAACAAACCCCTGTGGAATGACTGATTTACTAAACACTCTGGAAACGCTTCATATCCCACACTCATCTGCAGGAACTAGTGGGAAGTCATTGGCATTCAGCAGGTGTTGTTTGTTGATAAATATTCATTGATTTTATTAAAATCTAGCGGGAGCGGAGAGCCGTGACCTTCGGATGGGGAGCATCTAAAGTGTTTTTTGAGTAAGTGGGCTTACGGTCCCTCGCTGAAGACCAGCGGCACTCGACTCCTGCACTCGCTTCACAGCGGGGGATTTAAATGGAGGTTTTACCCCTGATGACCAAACTAATGCAGGAGATCAGAGAGAAAGAGAGGGGAGAACAGACTCAGCAGAGGAAGATGGAAATAATGCATCTGGGATTCTTTCTGCTCTAGAAGTCATGGAAACAACTAGAGAACAGGTAACTAACTAAAACTAACCAGACAAACAAACAAAGACAGACAGACAGACAGAACGATAGATAGAACGATAGATAGAACGATAGATAGATAGATAGATAGATAGATAGATAGATAGATAGATAGATAGATAGATAGATAGATAGATAGATAGATAGATAGATAGATAGATAGATAGATAGATAGATAATAGATAAAAAGAACGATAGATAGAATGATAGATAAAACAATAGATAGAATGATAGTTAGAATGATAGAATGATAGAATGATAAATAGAACAATAGATAGATAGATAGATAGAAAGAAAGAAAAAAGAAAGAAAGAAAAAGAAAGAAAGAAAGAAAGAAAGAAAGAAAGAAAGAAAGAAAGAAAGAAAGAAAGAAAAAGAAAGAAAGAAAGGTGTCGAATTAACACTTACTCAGATGAGGATTGTCTGGAACTGTGAGGAGAGAAAAAATGAAACATTCATCAGAATAAACACATTGTGCTTAAATTAATACAAATATTCATTATCGTAATCAACTTTATATGTTCCAAATTTACCTAATTGGATTCAATTCAATTGCAAAAATCACTCTATGAATAACAAAAACAAAACCTTTAATATTCATAATTCTCACATATTACGAAAAATAACCATGAGAACATATGATATTTAGGTAACTCTTTACGAGGTCCCGTTAGTTAATGCATGAACTAACATTAAATAATGAGTGATACATTTGTTACAGTATTTATTAATCTGTGTTAATGTTAGTTAATAAGAAGGGTGGAGCCTTCAGTTTGACTCGCATTTAAAGAATAGGACAGAATCCAGGAGACTCCTCCTCACACCGGCTCCTTTAGTGTGTGGCGTTCCCCAGGGTTCAGCTTTGGGGCCGCTGCTATTCTCTCTGTATATGAGCTCTGTTTTTCAGAAGTACAGTACACTATATTGCCAAAAGTATTGTGACACCCCTCCAAATCCCTGAGTTCAGGTGTTCAATCCCTTCATGGCCATAGGTGTATAAATCAAGCACTAGGCATGCAGACGCTTCTACACACATTTGTGAAAGAATGGGTCGCTCTCAGATTCAAGATTCAAGATTCAAGAGTTTTATTTGTCACATACACAGTTATATACAGAATATACAACCGGCAGTGAAATGTAAACAGGTCCGCTCCATGGACAGTGCAAATTCACAGTTAATGCTTGGTATTGGCAGGAGCTCAGTGAACTCACGCTTCTCTGTCTGACAATCCCATGGACAAGTCTGGGTTTGGCGGTTGCCAGGAGAACGGGACTTGCCTGACTGCATTGTGCCAAGTGTAAAGTTTGGTGGAGGGGGGATTATGGGGTGGTGTTGTTTTTCAGGGGTTGGGCTTGGCCCCTTAGTTCCAGTGAAAGGAACGCTTAATGCTTCAGCATACCAAGACAATTTGGACAATTTCATGCTCCCAACTTTGTGGGAACAGTTTGGGGACGGCCCCTTCCTGTCCCAACATGACTGCGCTCCAGTGCACAAAGCGTCGGTCCATAAAGACATGGATGAGCGAGTCTGGTGTGGAGGAACTTGACTGGCCTGCACAGAGTCCTGACCTCATCCTGATAGAACACCTTTGGGATGAATTAGAGCGGAGACTGCGAGCCAGGCCTTCTCGTCCAACATCAGTGCCTGACCTCACAAATGTGCTTCTAGAAGAATGGTCATAAATTCCCATAAACACACTCCTAAACCTTGTGGAAAGCCTTCCCAGAAGAGCTGAAGCTGTTAGAGCTGCAAAGGGTGGGCCGACTCCATATTAAACCCTACGGATTAGGAATGGGATGGCATTAAAGCTCATGTGCATGTAAAGGCAGGAGTCACAACACTTTTGGCAATATAGTGTGTCTCATACCATGCTCTAAGCGCCTGTGAACTTAGATAAAATATGAGTAAGTACATGAGAACATGTTAATATGAGCACAAAACGAACGGCTCTATGATCATGAGAGTATGTGAAACTAAAGCAGACACGTGACACATGATCAAAAACACTTTCACCGGCGCAAATCGAAACTCCCTCCGGCTCAAATTACCCGCTGCGATTGTTTTCCGCGAATAACTGACCGGCGATCTCCAGAGAAACATGAATTAATTATCATCAACATGAGGATGTGATGTAACGTCATGAAATGTTGGCTTCTGCATTAATGTGTCTCACAAACTGATGAAAAGAGCCGCTGACGGTAAACGAAAGCAAAGCGAGATGATGAGAAGAAAAACAACACAGAGGGAATGGGATGAGCTGAAGTGAAGCGCTGTGTGTGTCACGTGACATCACACACTCTTCATGAAACTGCTTTGTGAACGCGGTATATATACACTTTTAAACCTAAGTCTTTGAATATAAGAGTACATTTTTATATAAATCTAAATAATTACATTTAATTAATTCAATTTAAATCTAAATACAAAAATATACATTCATAAATATATGTTATATATAAAAAATGTTTAAACTTAAGTATTTAAATATAAATTATAAATAATTTAGTCAAATGTATATATATATGTTCCTAAAATTCCCAGATTTATTATTAAATTTGTTTAAAAGTAGTAAATATAACAATATATATAATCTTTAAATATAAATGTTTAATACAAATTTAAATACAATATATATATAAATACCTTTATTATAAATACCTGAATGAGCAGTTTCTCTTTCAGATCGAACAGCTTGAACAGAATCTACTGATCAAGTTTAAACAGTGAATAAGTGAATTAGAAAGTGCCTGTAATAAAGTTTGACCCGCATGACCCGATCGCAATCAAAGATGCATGTGAAGGATTCACTGGAACACATGAACGCATTAAGACCGATGTTTTACTGTCTCATTATAAACTCTGAGAGCTTCACAAACATCGCATGCAACTTTCACGATCAAGAAATCACTTACAATCTCACATTTATTATTTGTACATGTAAAGAGAATGAATGCACTAATGGAAAGAATGAATAATTCACATGATAAAAGGGAGAAGCCGTTTGAGCTGCTGAACCTGTAAAGACCTCACCGTTTTAACACCAGGTGAATGTCAAAGGAATCTAACGGTTCTTGTTTCAATGAGTCTTTTTGCCAGTAAACACAATCTAGACTGTCATGAAGACACACGAGCGTCGCGGTGATCGATTTCTGTCATGCTGAATAGATGCGGCGCATCAGCTCAACTTTGTTAACGCGGAGTGATTCATGAAATGCTGAAAGAATTGATTTTAACGCACTCGATTAAACACACTAATCACAAATCATCTCAAAGCAAACGTGTCACTGAAGAATATTGGAAGAATATATATATATGGCATCTGTTGCATGCTGTAAATAACCAGACAATCATTTTAACACAAACACGATACAGCAATGCTTTTATGATGGAAGTGCTTTCCTGATCATTTAAAAGCACATATGAGAATTATTCAGAAGAAATCTGAGCTATGAGGCACCACTGAGAACATAACATGCACGTTTCATGACATTAGTGTTGCATGTGTAGTAGAGCTGCAGGATTAATCGTTAAAAGATGTCGATCTTGATTCAAACACTCAAGCGATCTTATTCCTAAATAACAGCGATTCATCTATTAAAGCTTTGAGAAGTCCAATCACAGCGAACATTCAGATCTGTGTTCTGATCCAGAGAGAGCCGTCATCATGTATAGATATGAAACAGCATCTTTTCAACCACAGAGTGTCATTACTTCTGTCTTACGATCACTCAGATTATCACAGAAGAACTGGATAAAAGTTTATAGATCGGATATAAACACTGATGTCTACAGTAGAGATCAGAATAGAGCAAATCACCTTTAGAAAGTTACTTGACTCTTCAAATAAATATCATTACATCATGACACCAGTAGGTGGAGACAAGAGACATGAGTGAGTCATTTAATCATTCACTCAAGAGATTCTCTCAAAAACACTGATTCATCCAGTAATGAAAGAAGTCTTTATGAGTGAGTCATTGAATCATTCACTCAAGGGATTCGCTCAAAAACACTGATTCATCCAGTAATGAAACAAGTCTTTATGAGTGAGTCATTGAATCATTCACTCAAGGGATTCGCTCAAAAACACTGATTCATCCAGTAATGAAACAAGTGAAGTCTTTGAGTGAGTCATTGAATCATTCACTCAAGAGATTCACTCAAAAACGCTGATTCATCCAGTAATGAAACAAGTGAAGTCTTTATGAGTGAGTCATTGAATCATTCACTCAAGAGATTCACTCAAAAACACTGATTCATCCAGTAATGAAACAAGTCTTTGAGTGAGTCATTGAATCATTCACTCAAGAGATTCACTCAAAAACGCTGATTCATCCAGTAATGAAACAAGTGAAGTCTTTATGAGTGAGTCATTGAATCATTCACTCAAGAGATTTGTTCAAAAACACTGATTCATCCAGTAATGAAACAAGTGAAGTCTTTATGAGTGAGTCATTGAATCATTCACTCAAGAGATTTGTTCAAAAATGCTGATTCATCCAGTAATGAAACAAGTGAAGTCTTTATGAGTGAGTCATTGAATCATTCACTCAAGAGATTTGTTCAAAAACGCTGATTCATCCAGTAATGAAACAAGTGAAGTCTTTATGAGTGAGTCATTGAATCATTCACTCAAGAGATTTGTTCAAAAATGCTGATTCATCCAGTAATGAAACAAGTGAAGTCTTTATGAGTGAGTCATTGAATCATTCACTCAAGAGATTTGTTCAAAAACGCTGATTCATCCAGTAATGAAACAAGTGAAGTCTTTATGATTGTTATGTGCAGTTTGCTTATATAGACCATTTCAAGGACGTAAACAATAACAAACGTGTTGGAATGCTACTGTGCATGTCTGGTCTTGAAGCATTTCTGGTGGTGCTATTTTTAATTCACAGATCGCTCAAAACAAGCGAGTATAGTCTAGCGCAAGCAGAACAGTTGATGCATTTACAAAAACTAAATTTGTGTGGAATTACTGTACCCTTTAAACAAGGCTTTGAGGCACAAACTTAACCACAGAACATTTAACGTTTACCTGAAATATCTTATCCAGACGTCTATCATGATCTGGTTAGCTACGTGCGTCTACATGAGAGATGCAGTAAAAGCATGTGGCAGTCTGGATGCTTACAATTACTTTATTAGCAGAAAGGTTGGATGCATTTGTACAATGTGGACGACATCTGTTTGATGGAACGGTGTCAATAACATTGCTAAAAAATGGACACTGCAGTTGCTGGGTCAGTCTGTAGCTAACTGTATGCTAGTAAAATAATTGATATGTGCAATTATTTCATGCGTTTCAAAATGTGTGGTGGTAAGGTATGTAGCCACTAGCCATGCTGCTGTGGAACAGTGTAAGAGGGGTTAAATCTGTAACATCTGAGTGTGGTCACGGATAAGCAGACACGATTCACTACTGGCTACCGTGCCTTTTCTAATGCATATATCTGTATTAGTTACTCATGTTAGATAAAATATATACTTGCAATTAGTAAATAAACAAACCCACTTTGTTTTAAATCCAAAAACCAGAAGACATTGACTTTTCCAAGCCAGTCGAAGAGCAGTTCAGAATAGGACATACATATTATACTTTTTAGGTCCTTGAAACATTTGTGGAATCCTGATAAATGACAACATATGCAAAATATGTTCCTATATGGTTTAAGTAAACAATCAGATACCGATATGCAATGTACAAATATATATATAGTATGTTTGTTGCATTGCATATCTGAACAATATATACAAATATATACACACACTCAGAAACATCATCTCGCTTGCAACCGCTTTATTTCACATGAAAATATTTCAGACATTTGACGAACAGAAATGGAATCCCCGAACAGAGCAGGGGTCAATATTAAAAGAAGCAGTAAGCAGCTGAGCATCTCATTTCGAAGGCTGCATCCTCTGGAGGTCATATTTGTAGGCTGCTACATTTCAGTAAACTGACCACTACATTCCAAAGGCATTAAGATATTACAAGAATTTATGTTTCACAAGGAATAACAGTCATTTTTATAATGGTTACTGTTTTGAAATAAGAACCTTTATGGCGTATGTGGCAGACAAATCTGCAGTCCTCATGTCTCCTGCTGCAGGACTAGGGCATGATCACAGACCCTGGGCATCTGACTCCTCAGTAGAAAGGTCTCTAGTGTCCCAAGTTATTGGAACTGTGACATTAATTGTCTACCGCCTGTAAACCGTTAGTGTCTTAAGCCTAGTACAGACTGCACGATTTTAGCAAAACTATAAGATCATTACAAATCACACTGTGCGACATGGATCTATTAAACTTGGGTACGACATGCATGTAGACTGTACAATGATGACACCTGTTGACTCGTAAGCTAAGATGTACGTTTCTACAGAAGAATATAACGTCATCAGCATACGCTAGTGGTGAACAAAAAGACTATATAATGAATCACACTTTGGCAGTTGTTATGTGTGCTGAAAAAAAGAGGAAGGGAAAAGAGCTTGAAGTTTTAGTGTCATGTCAATTTCATGTTGCTTTTTTATTGGCTGGTCAGACGTAGGTCGTAGCAGAACACACACTGTGAGATGATCATGCTGAAAATCGTGCAGTGTGTCCCGGGCTTTAAGGACAGTATATAATGCAGTAATTATATATGGTTCACTGAACAAGCTTGAAAAACATTCTTTAAACCCTTTCTGTAGTCCGGACACGATGACACGGTCATCTGATGGCTTTCCTAAAGTCAAAAGTAGAAAAACATATTATTAATCTGGTTAATGCACAATCTTTAAAAATACCAGAACCAAAAATTACCATAACCACCAGTTTTGACACACTACTAACTAACTCAACCAGGCCCCGCCCCTTACCATAACCACCAGTTTCGACACACTGCTAACTAACTCAACCAAGATCCGCCCCTTACCATAACCACCAGTTTCGACACACTGCTAACTAACTCAACCAGGCCTCGCCCCTTACCATAACTGCCAGTTGATACACAACTAACTAACTAACTAAACCAGGCCCCGCCCCTTACCATAACCGCCAATTTTAACACACTACTAACTAACTCAACCAGGCCCTTCCCCTTACCATAACCGCCAGTTTCAACACACTACTAACTAACTCAACCAGGCCCCGCCCCTTACCATAACCGCCAGTTTTAACACACTGCTAACTAACTCAACCAGGCTCCGCCCCTTACCATAACCACCAGTTTCGACATACTACTAACTCAACCAGGCCCCGCCCCTTACCATAACACCCAGTTTCAACACACTACTAACTAACTCAACCAGGCCCCGCCCCTTACCATAATGGCCAGTTGATACACTACTAACTAACTCAACCAGGCCCCGCCCCTTACCATAACCGCCAGTTTTAACACACTACTAACTAACTCAACCAGACATAATTTATTAATCTGGTTAATGCATCTTTAAAAATACTACTATTATTATTTAATGCATCAGTGCATGTTGACATTATCATTAGCCAAGCTTAATAAGTGATGAAAAAATTGTGTTTACCTTCATCTTTTGCAAACTATTGTAGTTAGCTAACAAAACAACATTATTGTAACGTGTTACTCATTGCATTTGTCAGCAGACTAGATAGCTAGAAATCTAATGTGAACTGCTACTTTCAAAATTATAGCCCACAGAACATTTAGAAATGAAACAAAAAGTAACAACCTGGCCTTTTTTCACTACACACGAATCAAAACGCTAGGCAGCTATGATGAGCTATGATGGAGCCACAATGCTAGTGCAAATTATGCTGCATCATACTTATTAACGTAAAAAAAAAAAAGTAATTTACTTACCAGAATCAGAATGTGTGCTGCATACGCTAGAGTTGGTATCCAGATTTCAAGCTCCACTGCTGCCATCCAGGCATCACATCGGTTTTCGGAAATCTAAACACTTTAATTTCCGAAAGTAGGTTAACGTTAACGTAGTTCTGGGCCTGAGGGAGCATCCAACCACCGAGCAACATGGACCTATTTTTAATTTTGATTTTTTAATTTTTAATATAAGGTTTAAATAAATAATCACAATCCGACTGCACATCAAGCACCTCCCGAGTCCCGCCATTGTTTTGAATGTGCTCGCTCTCTAACCGGAAACGTCCAAGGAACAAAGACGTCACTTCCTTAAACGGACGAATAGCTGCTGAAATAGATTAAATAATACTCTTATTCATAAGGACGCATTAAACTGATCAAAAGTGACAGTAAAGACATTTATAATGTTACAAAAGATTAGATAAAAAAATGCTATTCTTTTAAAACTTTCTATTCATCAAAGATTTCTGAAAAATAAAACGTATGATGGTTTCCACAGAAATATGAACTGTTTTCAACTCTGATAATAATCATAAATGTGTGTTGATCATCAGATCCTCATATGAGAATGATTAGTGAAGGATCATGTGACACTGAAGACTGGAGTAATGATGATAAACTCAGCTTTGATCACAGGAATAAATCACACTTTACTATACACTCACCTGTCAGGATTATTAGGAACACCATACTAATACTGTGTTTGACCCCCTTTCGCCTTCAGAACTGCCTTAATTCTACGTGGCATTGATTCAACAAGGTGCTGAAAGCATTCTTTAGAAATGTTGGCCCATATTGATAGGATAGCATCTTGCAGTTGATGGAGATTTGTGGGATGCACATCCAGGGCACGAAGCTCCCGTTCCACCACATCCCAAAGATGCTCTATTGGGTTGAGATCTGGTGACTGTGGGGGCCATTTTAGTACAGTGAACTCATTGTCATGTTCAAGAAACCAATTTGAAATGATTCGAGCTTTGTGACATGGTGCATTATCCTGCTGGAAGTAGCCATCAGAGAATGGGTACATGGTGGCCATAAAGGGATGGACATGGTCAGAAACAATGCTCAGGTAGGCCGCGGCATTTAAACAATGCCCAATTGGCACTAAGGGGCCTAAAGTGTGCCAAGAAAACATCCCCCACACCATTACACCACCACCACCAGCCTGCACAGTGGTAACAAGGCATGATGGATCCATGTTCTCATTCTGTTTACGCCAAATTCTGACTCTACCATCTGAATGTCTCAACAGAAATCGAGACTCATCAGACCAGGCAACATTTTTCCAGTCTTCAACTGTCCAATTTTGGTGAGCTTGTGTGAATTGTAGCCTCTTTTTCCTATTTGTAGTGGAGATGAGTGGTACCCGGTGGGGTCTTCTGCTGTTGTAGCCCATCCGCCTCAAGGTTGTGCGTGTTGTGGCTTCACAAATGCTTTGCTGCATACCTCGGTTGTAACGAGTGGTTATTTCAGTCAAAGTTGCTCTTCTATCAGTTTGAATCAGTCGGCCCATTCTCCTCTGACCTCTAGCATCAACAAGGCATTTTCGCCCACAGGACTGCCGCATACTGGATGTTTTTCCCTTTTCACACCATTCTTTGTAAACCCTAGAAATGGGTTCCCATTCTGACATTCAGTTTGGAGTTCAGGAGATTGTCTTGACCAGGACCACACCCCTAAATGCATCGAAGCAACTGCCATGTGATTGGTTGATTAGATAATTGCATTAATGAGAAACTGAACAGGTGTTCCTAATAATCCTTTAGGTGAGTGTATATTCACACAGAGAACAGCTGATTTACACTGGAGGAATATTTCACTGCTTTACTGGAGTTATGATCAAAGAAATGCAGCTTTGGTGAGCAGAAGAGACTCAAAAACCTTAACATTCAAAAACATTTTAAAAATATCACCGGCCTCAAAGTTTTGAACAGTAAATATGGAAATGACAAAATGATTGTCTGTGGTACATTGACAATAGATCAAAAACAACCTGAAATATTCATTTTACAGCCGAATGCTAAAATCCCTTTGTTTGTATTTCCATTATTGTCTGGACAAGAGTAAAACACAATCACTTTATATCGACAGATAAAGCATCAGACACAAACGGACATTACCACATGTTGTGGAGATCACTTTAACATCCGAGAGGAAGCTTTTCATGAGCTTTTTAGTGTCAGAGTGACATAAACATGAGCATTAGAGGATTAAAACCCATCAAACAATATTCATCTGAACACTGATGCCCTGAACAATCCACATGACAATAATAAACGTCCGCCACCCGATTCACTGGAAGGATGAATCATTTCTGAGAAATGGCAAATGATGCATTTACTCTTCCGGCAGCATTATCATATCATCATTCAGGAATAAAACAGATCTTTCCTGTAGTGGATGGGCTCTTTTGTCTTGCTTTTTCAGTCTGCAAGTCAAGAAATCAGAGCAAATTGAAACGCCACCTCCTCCTCGTCTGTGCTATTATGTTTGAGACAGAAAATATGAAAAGAGGTTTGCCGTCTCCATTATGAGCTGCAGATTTCTAAAGGCTGTTGAGAAAGAGGAACAAGCCTTGAATCTACACGTTCCAGATCATGTGTTTCTGGCTCTACTAGAGCAGGTTTTCCTGCTTGAATGTTGATTATTTCCTCATATTCTCCATTGTTGCGGCTCCTCTCTTCCCAGTCTGGCAGTAACGCTCTGTTTAGTTCCTGTCTCTGTGAAGCTCCTCCTTCTGAAAAGCACACTGTGCTCTGATTGGTCGGCTGGAGAAATTTGTGATTGAAAGTTGTGATTGGTCAAGAGCTTCCAGCATGTTTGGGAAATGTCCCACCCCTTACCATAACCGCCAGTTTCAACACACTACTAACTAACTCAACCAGCCCCTCCACCATAACAGTTTCAACACACTAACTAACTCAACCAGGCCCCCCCTTACCATAACCGCCAGTTTCAACACACTACTAACTAACTCAACCAGGCCATAACCGTTTCAACACACTACTAACTAACTCAACTCCATAACCGCCAGTTTCAACACACTACTAACTAACTCAATCAGGCCCCGCCCCTTACCATAACCGCCAGTTTCAACACACTACTAACTAACTCAACCAGCCCCCTACCATAACTTTCAACACACTCTAACTAACTCAGGCCCCGCCCCTTACCATAACCGCCAGTTTCAACACATAAACTAACTCAACCAGGCCCCGCCCCCAACCATAACACAGTTTCAACACACTACTAACTAACTCAACCAGGCCCCCTTACCATAACCGCCAGTTTCAACACACTACTAACTAACTCAATCAGGCCCCGCCCCTTACCATAACCGCCAGTTTCAACACACTACTAACTAACTCAACCAGGCCCCGCCACCATAACCGCCAGTTTCAACACACTACTAACTAACTCAACCAGGCCCCTACCATAACCGCCAGTTTCAACACACTACTAACTAACTCTAAGGCCCGCCCCTTACCATAACCAGGTTTCAACACACTACTAACTAACTCAACCAGGCCCCCTTACCATAACCTCCAGTTTCAACACACTACTAACTAACTCAACCAGGCCCCCCTTACCATAACCACCAGTTACAACACACTACTAACTAACTAACTCAGGCCCCTCCCTTTACCATAACCGCCAGTTTCAACACACTACTAACTAACTCAACCAGGCCCCCTTACCATAACCGCCAGTTACAACACACTACTAACTAACTCAACCAGGCTCCGCCCCTTACCATAACCACCAGTTACAACACACTACTAACTAACTCAACCAGGCCCGTCCCTTTATTCTAATTATTAAAATGAGGAATATTGTGATGTGTTGGTTCCCGGAAGAAAACTCCGGACTGCAATGGAGGCATTTCAGGAGTTCAGAAACACAGACACTGATAGAGAGAAGAACAACAGCAACATTACATACTAAAGAGCAACATAGACTAAAACAGTCACATAAAACACTCGTTTTAAAGCAGCATTTGATTATCAGCCACTTTATAAACTCCCAGGCCAGACTAATCAGACATAATGCACAGACCATCTCAGTCAAGTCGACTCCTCTAAACAATATTCCATCCGCTTTCTTGTTTCAGTGTTTAATAGATTAAAGATGAACAAGTAACCTCATTTCAGATGTTCAGAAGCAAACGCTGAGAGCACACAGACACGCTGCTCTTCATTAAACTCTCAGGCCTCGACGCCACGGACGGGAACTCAGTAAAACGCTCAGATGCTGTTTATTTGAGTAGAAATAATCAAGTTCAGAAATCAGCTGTATGAATGAGTTAACCCTCGATCCCTTACGACTGAACAGACATGTTCATGAACTCATCCATCATCATTCTTTCTAACATGTTTAAATGTTTTCACTCAGAAAATACTAGTAAATATCACAAAGAATTACAAAGAAACAAGAGGTAATATTGAATGAAACTCTAATAATCTTCATTTACAACTCTTTTAGTAGTTTAGTGAAGTACCGAAATGAATTATTTGCTTTTGCATCATCCAAACTTTTTCTTTTTGTTCCGGATTGATCTTCATGAGCGACAGCGCGGATGAATTATTAACCACCAGCCGACACATAAAACACAATCAAACTAAAACTGCAAAACGAGCATCAGTTCATCACGTTCAGCACTAAACTAATGACTTTAACCTCATTACTGAGCATTAAACACATCACTACTACTCTTATTCGTCAAGGACGCATTCAACTGATCAAAAGTGACAGGAAAGATGTTTCTAATGTTACAAAAGATTCCATTTCAAATAAATGCTGTTCTTTTGAACTTTCTGTTCATCAAAGAATCCTGAGAAATAAAATGTATCACCGTGTTTTCAACTCTGCTAATAATCATAAATGTGTGTTGAGCATCAGATCCTCATATGAGAATGATTAGTGAAGGATCATGTGACACTGAAGACTGGAGTAATGATGATAAACTCAGCTTTGATCACAGGAATAAATCACACTTTACTGTATATTCACACAGAGAACAGCTGATCTACACTGGAGGAATATCTCATCATTTTACTGTAATTTTTGATAAAATAAATGCAGCCTTTAAACACTCGAGTGCTTAAAAATACCTCAAGTGCATTATAGTAAATATGTCATGAGCTCATGTGTGCCGTACCGCTGTACGTGACGATCCTGGTGGTGGAATCTCCCTCTCCGAAGCGTGTGATCGGAGTGAGTCGGACCACGTAGGCCTCGGGTCGGATGAGCTCCGTCAGGTTGTGTGTGATCAGTTCTCCCTTCTGGATGTTTCCCTCCACGGGAATCTCCTGCTCCCACCAGCGCTGCTGCCCCGTCTGAAGGACAAATCAGGCTGACATCACCTTTTCAGGGAAAATACATCGTTTGCATTTCCTGTCAGGATGTTAAAGAGGCCATAACATGCCCTTCATGTTGTTTCTGGCTCTACTAGAGCAGGTTTTCCTGCCTGAATGTTTCCTCATATTCTCCATTGTTGCGGCTCCTCTCTTCCCAGTCTGTCAGTAACGCTCTGTTTCTTTCCTGTCTCTGTGACATTTTAGTTTAAGTTTTAGTCATTTTGGACTCACCGTTCTCCTACTGAGTCAGTCAAATTACATCCATTTTGGGCAGGTTTTCAAATACACATGATCAGACCGTTTCCCTGGCCTGCTGTAGACGGTGGGATGTTTCTCTTGCTTCTCAAGGTCACACTGACAGAGACTGAATCACTGGAGGTCATGGACCAGGGTTATTATCATCATTCATTAAAACTATTCAAATATCTCTCTGCCTTGGTGTTGCGAGCTCACACTGATCTTCGTAAAATGAATTCTCACACACTTCATGTAACCGCTGCGCTCAAGATTTGATCAGAGGAGAACGGCAGCGAGATGTGGAAGTAATGAGAGCGCTGGTTCTCTGGAGGCAGAGCCGATGGATCATGAGCGTCACGCGGGAGGAGACGGGATGCACACGCACCAAATGAGGCAAGAATGCACTAGAAAATAAACTATACAATTATAATAAAAATTAAGATAAATAAAATGAGTAATATAATAATTAAAATAAAATATACATTTACTATATGAAATAAAATAGTTGTAATATTGAGATAAAACATAAAATAACACTGGCCTAAATAAAATAAAATAAACATAGACATGAGTAAAGAAAGCAAAATTAAATTAAATGGCATGCAAAATAAAAATAAATATGTAAGTAGATAAGCAAACAAATAAATAAATAAATAATTTAAAATAAAATCAAATAAAATTACTCACAAAGAAAAAAAACTTAAAAGAAAAAAATCATGAACAAATGCACACACTGAGGATCCACTGGAAATAGTGCACTATATAGGGCAACCTTGGCATACTATTTCCAACATATGATGAAGACATGAATAAAGAATGCAAAATAAATAAATAAACAGATGAATAATTCTGTAGGCGACACTGGCCTAAAGCCATGCACAGATCATAGAGACGAGGCACAGATGAAGAACGACTGTAACCTGCGTGATGCTCTCTGAACTAAAGCTTCATCCAGACTCACTGAAGATCATCCATTATGAAGGCCTTCAGTGTTAATTCAGAGCCGAGCTGAGGAGTCGACTGAACTGAGCTAAAAATAGCCCATCTCTCCACTTGTGCTCCACACGCCGCATCCGGGGCTCCGGGGCCGTGATTTATTTACCAGGAACTCACGCTTTCCTGCTTCTTATTCACTCGTGCACCGTCGAAGCGGTTCAGCCGGGGAAGAGTCGCAGCGTCCAGCAGCTTTAATGTGCTCCGGCAGGACACGGAGACCGGAAGAGGCTTACTTTACTTTCATTTCATTTTATTTATTCATTTTATAATTGTTTAAAAAAAACAAAAAACAGTTATTTTAGTTTTATTAATATTTTGAATTAGCTTTTATTTTTATAATTCTTCATTTTCATGTTCATTTTAGTTTATTATTTTTAATAATTTCAGTATGTGATTTTGTCCTTTTATAAGATTTTGTTTTTCTTATATATTGATATTTAGGTTTATTTTATTCTTATTTCAGCTTCAGTTTTTATTTATTTCCAGTTAATAATTTCTAGTGATATTTCAGTTGCCAAGGCAACATTTATAGTGTAGGTTTTTTTAACTATTATATATATAATGTTTTTAATAGTTTTAGTTAACGGTAATAACCCTCATTTATGACTAATGACACAACTAAAATTACTAAAACAAAAAAATGTAATCAAAAATGAATTAAAGCTTTTAATGAAAATATAGTATAGTATCTTATTGTAAAATAACACTGGAGCTCAAACACACACTTCTACATGCTTATTATGAGCTTATTAATTAGACTTTCGGTGACCAATAAGAGTGGAGCTACTATTGTTAGCCAAAGAGCTTAATATCTAGATCAAGATTAAATCTTTGAATCTCTTCAGTCATGTCTCTTCTCCAGTGAATGTGTCCTGATTTAAGAATGTTTAGATGTCTGTGATGGGAAACGGGACAGAAACTCTGAGGAAGAGCCGGTCTGTTTGTGTGCGCGGCGCCGCTGTAGAAAAACAGACGACAAGTGCTGAAAAACACCACAACATCAGCCAGTGCTTCTGCTCTTTTCCAGTGTACGGGTAATTAAAGCATCAGTTCACTTCAAAATGAACATCTCCAGATCATCTCCTCACCCCATCTCATCCCAGATGTTCATGTCTGTCTGTCTTCAGTGTAAAAGAAATGAAGTTGAGGAACACATTCCAGGATTTTTCCCCACATAATGGACTTCAATGGGAACCAACGGCTGAAGGTCCAGATCAGTGCAGTTTCAGAGGAAGGGCTTCAGAGGCTCTGCACGATCCCAGAGGAATAGGGTCTGATCCAGACAAACCATCAGACATTTTCAACACAAATAAACATTTATAGACTTTAACCTCAAATGCTCGACTTCAGTGTTGTTCTTCTTCACGGCGTATGACCTCATCACGTTGGAAAGGTCACATGACGCAGGTGGAAGTGCCGACCCAGTGTTAAAACGAATGTGCAAAGACTAACTCAAACGCCCTTTACACAAATAAAGGTCAAACAACGATGACGGGCGATTATAAAGTAGGAGGAGAACATGAGATGAGTTTATCGCCACTTCCACCTGCGTCATGTGACCTTTCCGACGTGATGATGTCATACGCCGTGAAGAAGAACAACAGAAGTCAAGCATTCGTGGTTAAAAACTATATAAATGTTTATTTGTGTTGAAAATGTCGGATGGTTTGTCTGGATCAGACCCTATTCCTCTGGGATCGTGCAGAGCCTCTGAAGCCCTTCCTCTGAAACTGCACTGATCTGGACCTTCAGCCGTTGGTTCCCATTGAAGTCCATTATGTGGAGAAAAATCCTGGAATGTTTTCCTCAACTTCATTTCTTTTCCACTGAAGACAGACAGACATGAACATCTTGGATGAGATGGAGGTGAGGAGATTATCAGGAGATTTTAATTTTGAAGTGAACTGATGCTTTAAAGAGAGAAGTAGAGTCCCGCAGATGAACACACACACACTCATTGACCTTCCCTGATTCAAGATTCAAGAGTTTTATTTGTCACATACAGTTATATACAGAATATACAACCGGCAGTGAAATGTAAACAACACTGCACTGACCTGTCGTATTCCCAGGCGGTAGGCCATGATGCGGTCCACTGCGCCGGGGTTCATCTGCGTCCACTGCAGCCTGTAGCCGTACACACGCGGCCGGTTCTGCCACAGCGGGCTATAGGTGTCGTAGTAAAACTCCGGAGCGAACGCTTTCCCTGCACACACCACACAACAGACATAGATTAGTCCTTATTAAAGCTACACAAGTTATTCAGTTTAGAGCAGTGAGTGATTGTTCGTTGTCATTTGTTGTTTGATTAACATTAAAAAACACAGCAGGACAATTAGGCTGCTGTCACTTTAAGAGCGAATGCACGGATCCAATACACACGAAGCCAGAGCTTTCCCTATCCAAACTTTTTTCCCCTTCGTTTCAAGAAATATCCGCATACACACGAGAGCACTGAAACCGACTCAAAACGATGTAGTACACATGCCAGGCCAGTGTGTGGCGCTGTAATTCTGCCACAGAAATACACTAAAGACAGAGAAGAAGAGTTGTGGCTAGAAGGGGTACAGCAGTGGTAGGAAGTGAGGCAAACTCTCATGATAAAATAACAATAAATAAATGTGCTATTTACCAGATTGTGTTTTATTAACACCTAAACCTACCCATACAATAATGCAAATACAGTCATTAAATGACGCAGTATTGATGTGTGCATGCCCAGTGCCCATAGTTGTATCCCTTTCTAGTCTTTCCCGTGCCAGGAAATCCACTCTGAGACCCGGTTTAAAAAAATATCGGTTTCATGCTCCAAAAACGGTGGATCAGTGTGGACGAAACACTGATACAATACAACATTTTTACGTATACAGCTAAATGTGCCTCCGTGTGGGCGGGGCCTGATACACACACTGTTTACACTCAGTCAAGCCACGGCTGATTAAGGATACTTGGCAAGATGGGTATTTTGAGAATTTTGATTGAATGTGTCTGTTCAAGCGCAAGAAGACGTGAAGAGAACATAAAGGTGCAGTGTGTGAATTTTAGTGGCATCTAGTGGTGAGGTTGTGAATTGCACCTGCTCAGCCCTCCCTTTCGAAGCATAGAGAGAAGCTACGGTGGCCCACACAGGACAAAAATGTCGTCGTCTGAGACAGCAGAGAATAGCTAGTGCTCTGTAGAGAAGTTTGTCCCTTTAGGGCTACCGTAGAAACATGGCAGAGCAAAATGGCGACTTCACTGTAAGGGACCCACGGTGTGTGTAGATAGAAACGTCTCATTCTAAGGTCATAAAGACATAACAGTCTTTATACACCACTGAAAACTGTCAATTTCTGTCAATAGATCCTCATGAATATTACACACTGCACCTTTAATTCAGTATTCACACACTGAGACGCAACTTTTTGGGCATGAACTGAGTTCCCTTTGCATCTTCTTGAGCTTGAATATTTAAATGGTCAAAGCTTAAACTTTCATGGCGATGCAGCATCAACTGTTCACGTTCTTACAATTTTACAAAATTCATAAAAATATTACCGGCCAACTAGAGGTTGACACCATTTTATACACTCGCCAAGGTCGCATTTGGTGCATGGCAAATGTTCATTTTAGGCCTTGTAAAAAAAAAAAAAAAAATGTATATATATATATATATATATATATATATATATATATATATATATATATATATATATATATATATATATATATATATATATACACATTTATAATTATATTACCTTTTCAATACAACATCACACACATTAATTAAATAATATATATATATATATTAAATTAGATAAAACTAAATACAATTATTTTATCATGTTATCATGCCAAGTAAATAAAATATCAACATCAAATAAATAAAAATAAATTAGATAAAATTGTAACTAATTTATTATTAATTATTTAATTTAATAATCGGTTATTACATTCTGATGAAAGATTAAAACAAACATTAACTTTTTTAACGTCACTGATGAATCAGAAATGTGTTTAACTAATATGCTTAACTAATCATTTTACACAAAATATATATTTTACCATATAATCTGGACTATAAAATCAAGCATGATAACCAGATCTGAAGTTGGTGTCACAAAAACTGAGCTGCTAAAAGGATTTAAAGTACACGATGAGCGGTTTCACAAGATGACCGTCTGAGAGTTTGAGCTTTCCAGCGACACATCATTTATTAACAAAGGCCACAGAAATCATGGCAGTCTCTCCCAGAGGAACATCAGCAGGAATGTTAAACACGAGAAGCGGCTGATCCCGGCAAGCACTCTCAATGAAGCACAGATTCACCAAACACTAAACCGAGGAGTACAACCTTCAGCTCCCGGGACAAATCAGAGCAGGTCCTGCCGTGAGCCACTCAGACCCGCTGGAGCTCAGAGACGTCAGGCGTCCTTCTGAACACGTCAGAAATCACTGCTCGGTTCTGTGCCAGGCTTTTAAATCAAATATAATTATATCATGAAAAAAAAGAAAGAAAATACATTATATTATAAATGAATAAATATATCCAAATGAACACTTAATTAATACATTCTATGATGAATGAATAAAAAGAACATTTAATTATGAATGAATAACAATACATTTAAATAAATTCTATTATGAATGAATAAGTGAATAAATAAATACATGCATATTAAATTATAAATAAATGAATAGACAAAAATAATTAATAACAATACATTTAAATACATAAATAAATTCTATTATGAATAAAAAATGTATTATAAGTGAAGAAATATATAAAACAATGCAAAATTAATTAAATGAATGAATGAATAAAAATAACATTTAATTATAAATTATAACAATATATTTAAATAAATAATTATATTATGAATGAATGAATAAGTAAATAAAAAAGTGAATAAATAAATACACACAAATTAAATTATATATAAATAAAAATTTAGTTCTATTATAAATGAATGAACAAAAATATTTAATAATAAATTAATAAAAATAAATTAATAATATTATGAATGAATGGAAATAAATAAATAAATAATTATATTATAAATGAATAAATATATACAAAAATAATGCAAAATCAATTAATTAATAAATTCTATTATAAATAAATTAATGAATAAAAATAACATTTAATTATAAATGCTAACAATAAATGCAAACAAATTAATTAATTAATAAATAATCATATTATGAATAAGTAAATAAATGATATGGATAAATAAGTGAATGAATAAATAAATACACTCAAATTAAATTATGAATAAATAAATAAATAATGTATTATATTATGAATAAATTAATAAAAACAATTAAATTATAAATGAATAATACATTTAAATAAATCAATAAATAATATTATGAATGAAAGAATAAATAAATAAATGAATTCAATTATGAATGAATAATAAATAAATAAAGATTATGTGAACAACTAAATGTTACAATTATAAATAAATCAATTCTCTTATGAAATACATTTTATTATACTGTATATATAACTCACACTGCACCGTCAGAAAATAAATCCGTTTTTTTGTAACTCAATATACACTTGAAACAAATGTAATGCCCAATCCTAAATGTGTAAATGACCACGAGGAGTGTGTGTCAGGGCATTGAGCAGAAGGAAAGCACGTCCTGTTCTCCATCAAAACATTTCATCATCTTTTTAAACACGGCAGAAGCTTCTAACCTGCTAAACTTTCTGAAGTGGGTCGCAGCAAATAACATGTTATTGTTCCAGCAGCTTTACAGGCTCAATGCTCAATTTTCAGTAAAGCCTCGGAGAGAAAATTGCCCACTGTAAACCTTTGTGAACAGCGCGTGATCCGTGTCTGGGTGAATCAGGGGCCACTTCAGGCTCGGAAAACAAACTCCATTATTCAGCCTGGCTCTCCAGGCCTGCGGGAATGAAGCTGGAGGGTGTTTGAGCTTAATACGCACTACCTCCAGCCTCACAACGCCACGAGAGAGCGAAAGATCCGACCGGGACGACTTGTTTACAATGTTACCAAACTCACACATCTATCCATCCATCTATCCATCCATCTGTCTGCTTTAAAAGCATTTTCATCTGTAGAACAGTCAATCATCTCTCAGCTAATACTCGGTCTCATTAAAACCCAGAGAGCGAGATTAGGGTGAGAAAGAGGGATGAAAGCTGGAGAGAAAGATGGATGGCGTGTCTCAGCTCAGCATATGTCATGATCTCCCTCTGCTGAAAGCTCCATTGACTTATTGTCATACAATCTCAGCGTGAACATTAACTAGCGGATGCATCTCATTATCAGTAATTCACCTTAAAATGGAAACTACTCGAGCGCTAAATTAAAGCCAGCGTAATGGAACAAAACCCAACAAAGCAGAGCCGACGAGCGTTTTTACACAGAATGTTTATTCTTGTTTCGTGACATCATCGATCATGCCACACATTTCTGTAGTGATGCAACGTGCTGCAAATACAGTGATTTTACAGTGAAAATGTCAATTCTGTCATCGTTTACTCACCCTTGAGTCGGTCCAAACCTCAAAAGAAAGATGTCATGGCGCAAAAAATATTGGACCCCATTGATTTTCATTATATGCACAAGTCAAGTCACCTTCATTTATATAGCGCTTTTTACAACACAGATTGCTTCAAACCAGTGTGGTCCGATCAAACAGACGAGCTACTGGAGCTCAAACTGCTCAAGAAGTTAATGCTGGTTCTGATAGAAAGGTGTCAGAATACACAGAGCATCTCAGTTTGTTGCGTATGGGCCGGCATAGCCGCTGACCAGTCAGGGTGCCCATGCTGACCCCTGTCCACCGCCGAAAGCACCAACAGTGGCACGTGAGCATCAGAACTGGACCACGGAGCAATGGAAGAAGGTGGCCTGGTCTGATGAATCACGTGTTCTTTTACATCACGTGGATGGCCGGGTGCGTGTGCGTGGCTTCCCTGGGGAACACATGGCACCAGGATGCACTATGGGAAGAAGGCGAGCCGGCGGAGGCAGTGTGATGCTTTGGGCAATGTTCTGCTGGGAAACCTTGGGTCCTGCCATCCATGTGGATGTTACTTTGACACGTACCACCTACCTAAGCATTGTTGAGACCATGTACAGCCTCTCATGGAAACGGTATTCCCTGGTGGCTGTGGCTCTTCCAGCAGGATAATGCTCCTGACACAAAGCACAAATGCTTCAGGAATGGTTTGAGGAGCACAACAACGAGTTTGAGGTGTTGACTTGGCCTCCAAATTCCCAGATCTCAATCCAATCGAGCATCTGTGGGATGAGCTGAACAAACAAGTCGGATCCATGGAGGCCCCACCTCGCAACTTACAGGACTTACAGGATCTGCTGCTAACATCTTGGTGCCAGATACCACAGCACACCTTCAGGGGTCTAGAGGAGTCCATGCCTCGACGGGTCAGGGGGACCAACACAATATTAGGTCATAATGTCATGCCTGATTGGTGTGTATTACACTAAACACTGGGTCTTATCAACATTTCGATAATTGTATATATTGATTTGATATATAGGCTATTTCGAGAAAATATAACTTCAAATTATTACTGTAAGTACTACAAAATCTTTGTTAATTAGATTGCTTTTAGTGGGTTTATAACATTAATATACTAATACATGTTGAATTTTATTGTTGTTAACTAAATATTACTGTAAACACATTAAATCTTTAAAAATTGAATGCACACTTTTAGTGCTGCATTTTTAACATATATAAAAATCTAATATTTCTGTATTATTATTCACAGGCCAATACACGCTCTCTGCAGACACTTCAGGGATGCGTTGGTCATGTCCAGGCGCTGGTCCACCATCTGATCTGGATACGGCCCGGATCCGGCTGACTGCAGTAAACCTCGGGATAAACAGAGAGACTAACATTAGCGTAGATGCCATTCTTCTTATGATGTAACGAGTACATCAGGTTTTATGGGAAGTGTTCCCGGTTCCGGCTGACCTAGTTAATGCAGCCTAACAATCATTTACTGATTTGAATAATAGAGATTGATAATGTTTTATGTGTAAGCCATAGTAAAGAGATGCGTTTTTAGTCTAGATTTAAACTGACAGAGTGTGTCTGCTTCCCGAACAATGCTAGGAAGACTGTTCCAGAGTTTAGGAGCTAAATAGGAAAAGGATCGACCGCCTGCAGTTGATTTTGATATTCTAGGGATTATCAACTGGCCAGAGTTTTGAGACCGCAATAGACGTGATGGAGTATAATGCGTTAAGAGTTCATAACTACATTTTTATCGATTGTCCGGACAACAAGATTTAAGTTCATCTAACTAAAGTTTTCATAACTAAATTGTATCAGTTCAGATTACTTCATAATTTGTTAGATACACTTTTCCAAATAAGTCAAACTTAACAAAAAGTAAAAACAAAATATGAGTTGTCAACAAAAGATTTTTTTACAGTACATGCTTATCATTTCAGCATGGATTATTATTATTATTTATATTTTGCATGGCACCAAAACATTAAATAGCAGAGAAAGTTCTGTCCACTGGAATGCACACTGGGTCTGAATGGGTTAAATAAATATATCAATATTGATAATCAAAATAAGCCATTATTATTGACTGTAGTTGATTAAAGTTGTTGCGTCTTCTCATGAATCCTGAAGCGGCAGATGTCCACCCAGCCGGCGTCTCGTTCTCCTGCTACGGCTTTGGCTCGATGCCGGATCAATGGAAGCCACGGGAACCTTCTGATCTGGCTTTAAACTGACCAAGATATAAATCTCCTGCTGGAGAAGATCCAAGCCACATGATCCAAGAACACATGATATCTAAGAACATCTCTGAACGACACCTTGGATCTATAGCAGTAATAATAGACAAAGTGGCGCTATATAAATGTAAATGAAACCAATGCAAGAGTGATCTATCTATCTATCTATCTATCTATCTATCTATCTATCTATCTATCTATCTATCTATCTATCTATCTGTCTATCTGTCTATCTGTCTGTCTGTCTGTCTGTCTGTCTGTCTGTCTGTCTATCTATCTATCTATCTGTTACTGTGATAGTCTTCAGCGTCCTCACAGAAGAGCAGTGCGTTTGGATCTACAGAGGTCGGAGTAAATGAATAGTTTCTGATATTTGTCACAGCGAGGCACAAACCCAGACCCATTACACCTGCAGAGTCCAGCAGAGATCCCTCTGGGAGGATCCGGGTCCAGATCCGAGGCTAATCAGGAGCTGGATCGCCACTCTCTCAGGATTTTGGCAGCCGAGCGACTGACCAGATGGCAGAAATGGCAGAGCGCTGAGGGAGAGATGATGTCTGAACGATTGGCACATTAGGCATGAGAGCGAGCGAGTGAGTAAAGCACACAGCCGCAGGGCTGGAGAGATCTGCTCCACACACACATCTACACTGAACTACACAGCCAAAACACAGCAGAGAAAAGCCTCATGTAGTGTTGGGTCTGAGGGACAGAGGCCAATCGACCCGTCCCGTCTCCTCAAACAGCCTTGATCCTTCCGGATATCAGACATCAGTCCACATCTCTTCCCATCATATGCTCCTGACATGATCCATCTCTGGATTTAAGTCTCAAATGGAACACAAAAGGAGTCGAGGTCAGAATGTTCTTGTAGAGAGAAACACACAGAAAACATGATGAACGATGATTTCTGTGTGAACTGTCTCTTTAAGAGAAAACTTCCCAAAACGCATCCGTCATCGGATCTTCAGCACTGCTGCATCTGCTGGGATCAGGAACGGGTTTTTAAATACCCGATTGTGTAGTTTAATGCAAATTTCTTCAGTCTCGTTTTACCAATTATTTTGTTGTTTATGAAGGAAACGTGATTTACTCAATTACTGATCGAAACAAGAAACACAAAACTCACAAACACAAACATACAGAAGAAGAGAAATGTATCTATCACTTTAATCTTTCTGTCCATCGTTCCTTCCTTCCTTCATTCATTCCATCCATCCACCCATCCATCCATCCATCTCCTATGACATAATAAATCCCACCCACTCAAGGAAGTGAGGATATAAAAGCACTGTGCAACATAGTTAGATGGTGATTTAGTAACTCTATGAATTGAATCTGGTGTAGAGTGACCCGGAGCGTGGCGTGTTGTATGTTGTGGAGTCTCACCAGTGACCAGGAAAGTGCAGCGTCCCGGCCCCACCTCGTTGATGATGTCACAGGTGTACTCGCCGTAACCCTCTCTGGCGAGGCTGCGTATGGTGTAGTCCGTCTCGTCCCGTGAGTCGAAGTGTCCGGCGTGGAGCAGTCGTGAGCCCAGCCTCCATTCGTACCGCAGCACGCGTGATGGATGCGCCCGCAGAACACGGCAGTTCAAGGCCACTGGCCGACCCAAACCCTGACGGACCTCCTGCCACACCGGCTCCACTGCTGGAGGGTCTGTGCAGAGAGACACAGTAAAACATCAACATTACTAGTGCTCATATGCTTAAACACAAGTTGTAAATAAGGATTATTGGAGCATGTTTTATGGTAAGGGGCAGGGCCTGGTTGAGTTAGTTAGTAGTGTGTTGTAACTGGCGGTTATGGTAAGGGGCGGGGCCTGGTTGAGTTAGTTAGTAGTGTGTTGTAACTGGCGGTTATGGTAAGGGGCGGAGCCTGGTTGAGTTAGTTAGTAGTGTGTTGAAACTGGCGGTCATGGTAAGGGGCGGGGCCTGGTTGAGTTAGTTAGTAGTGTGTTGTAACTGGCGGTCATGGTAAGGGGCGGAGCCTGGTTGAGTTAGTTAGTAGTGTGTTGAAACTGGCGGTTATGGTAAGGGGCGGGGCCTGGTTGAGTTAGTTAGTAGTGTGTTGAAACTGGCGGTTATGGTAAGGGGCGGCCTGGTTGAGTTAGTTAGTAGTGTGTTGAAACTGGCGGTTATGGTAAGGGGCGGAGCCTGGTTGAGTTAGTTAGTAGTGTTTTGAAACTGGCGGTTATGGTAAGGGGCGGGCCTGGTTGAGTTAGTAGTGTGTTGAAACTGGCGGTTATGGTAAGGGGCGGAGCCTGGTTGAGTTAGTTAGTAGTGTGTTGAAACTGGCGGTTATGGTAAGGGGCGGAACCTGGTTGAGTTAGTTAGTAGTGTGTTGAAACTGGCGGTTATGGTAAGGGGCGGAACCTGGTTGAGTTAGTTAGTAGTTTGTTGAAACTGGCGGTTATGGTACGGGGCGGAACCTGGTTGAGTTAGTTAGTAGTGTGTTGAAACTGGCGGTTATGGTAAGGGGCGGGGCCTGGTTGAGTTAGTTAGTAGTGTGTTGAAACTGGCGGTTATGGTAAGGGGCGGAGCCTGGTTGAGTTAGTTAGTAGTGTGTTGAAACTGGCGGTTATGGTAAGGGCGGGCCTGGTTGAGTTAGTTAGTAGTGTGTTGAAACTGGCGGTTATGGTAAGGGGCGGGGCCTGGTTGAGTTAGTTAGTAGTGTTTTGAAACTGGCGGTTATGGTAAGGGGCGGGGCCTGGTTGAGTTAGTTAGTAGTGTGTTGAAACTGGCGGTTATGGTAAGGGGCGGAGCCTGGTTGAGTTAGTTAGTAGTGTGTTGAAACTGGCGGTTATGGTAAGGGGTAGGACATTTCCCAAACACGCTAGAAGTGCTTGACCAATCACAACACACTGCTCCAGCCGACCAATCAGAGCACAGTGTGCTTTTCAGAAGGCGGGGCTTCGTAGAGACAGGAACTAAACAGAGCGTTACTGACAGACTGGGAAGAGAGGAGCCGCAACAATGGAGAATATGAGGAAATAATCAACATTCAAGCAGGAAAACCTGCTTAAATAACAGTAAGACTTTATAACAGGGCATAATATGGCCATGTTAACATTGCTCTACATTTGACTCGCTCGTGTACGACACAAAGAGATTCTGCTCGTCATGTCAGATAACCTTAGAGTCTCAAAACATTTCTAGCACCACACGTGTGTAATAATGTCATACATACACAGAGACTGATGCAGCACTAACTGCATTGAAAGAAAGCCTGTAAATAAGATTTTTCATTTCAAATTGCTGAAATTAATTTTTCTGATATCAGTAAACGCCACATAAAGAGTGTTTTAAGCAGCGCCGGAGGACAAGATGAATACCGGAGCACTTAATCTGAGAGGTCGTGTTGATCCGCCTACTCCAGATTCACTTGATGGAGAATAAAGAATACGATTTTAATGAGCGCCGAGTGTGAAAGGCTAAACTGAACACATCTTAGGGCATCTGGCACACACACACACACACACACACACACACACACACACACACACACACACACACACACACACACACACACACACACACACACACACACACACACACACACACACACACACACACACACAGACACACACACACACACACACACACACACACACACACACACACACACACACACACACACACACACACACACACACACACACACACACACACACACACACACACACAGACACACACACACACACACACACACACACACACACACACACACACACACACACACACACACACACACACACACACACACACACACACACACACACACACACACACACACACACACACACACACACACACACACACACACACACACACACACACACACACACACACACACACACACACACACACACACACACACACACACACACACACACACACACACACACACACACACACACACACACACACACACACACACACACACACACACACACACACACACACACACACACACACACACACACACACACTCACACACACACACACACACACACACACACTGAGCAAACCAAAACAAAAGGTACATGACAAAGAAAGGAACGAGAACCAGCTGCTATGAGTCAGAGGATGACGAACACACATGTAGGAGTTTTTCTTGATGTAATGAAATAGCTTGTATTTGTTTCCGGAATAAAACAACATACAAGGACGATGCTTTTACAGAAATGAAGGATGTGGCGGCCGGATGCACGACGGGTCTCTGCATTAGGAGCCGTATGCCGTGGCTTATAATGGTCCGGTGTGTAGTTCTCTTACGGACTCGAGGCTAAATTGAGGCAAATGTGGTTCAATCTCACAGAGACGCAAATCTCTCTGCCATGGGCTGGAAAATGCAGTTACATAAAGAGAGCATCTGCCGCCCGACATCACGACCATCAACAGCTTCTGATCATCTGTGTTTGCTCGTGATGAGTAAATACATCAGGCAGCAGGTTTCCTGAGGTCTGAACACTGTAAAGAAAGAGATTTCTCAAAGTAAATCAAATAAAGAATATTGGGAGAAAATAATGAATTCTGAGCTGATGATTATTTGTCCTACAAATAATTGTGATTAATGATTTAATATTTTGGTTTTGTTCATGCCACTTTATTTATTTTTAACTTGGAATTATATATATATATAATATAATAATACAAATTATAATAAAATTATAATAAAAAGGCCCATATTTACTTTAATGCTGTGAGAATTAATATTTGATATATAATATAATATAATATAATATAATATAATATAATATAATATAATATAATATTTATAAGCTGTATTATAAATACAACTGTACTTAAAATCCTCAATCCTGCATGACCAAAAGTCATCTGGACATAGAGTATGATGTTGTTCTTCATTTAAGGAGCTTGTTTGAGATATAAATCATTGTGGGTGTTTACTGTGCCGTTATATGATCTTGCCGCTCTCGGCTGATCAATATCGTCCCTCAGAAATGGGCCCTTAAGATTTCAGACCAAATTCAACTGCAAAAATCTCCCCTTCTATTTATCAAGTGATTTCCAGTTCTCAGAGTGTGACAGGTGTCAATCAATCCAGTGAGGATCATGCAGCGCTCCTTCCCCCGTCAAGCGCTGTCCTCCAAACACATCAAAGCTGTTGAGCTGAAGTCGGCCCTTCGCTGAGCGACTCAATGAGCTTGTAATGCCACTGCGGTGCGCTTCACAACCAGAGGAGAGTGCCTGCTGCCCGCCGGGCTTTGGCACCGCATGTGCAGAAAAACACCCGTCCATATGGCAAAGTGTTAACTCCGCTAACATAGTCAGACATACAGAGATAGTGCAGATTAAACACCCCCACTGCACGTATTTAGAAGAATAAATGTGATGTTTGACCTGAAACTGCCTGTAGTAGAAATACCCCCACCAAAAAACCCTCCTAATAAAAATGATAAAGTACAAACAATTATTAAAAATTAAATTTGATATAAAAATGAAACTTTGAAACTCTTAAAGCAGTTTTATGGCATTTTTAAATCTACTGTTGTCATTGTTTACTAAAATTAAAAATATGTTTAAGAAATTGGTAATTGTAATAAAGTGTGAAATAATTTTTTTAAATATTACATGAAAATCTAAGTAAATTAAGTAATAAAAATGTAAGTACTGAAATTACCAAAATTTAAATAAAATAAAGTTATAGAGAAATATACCCACCCCCAAAAATACAAATAAAAATGACAAGGCACATAAAATTACTAAAACTATAATTAAATTTGATATAAATATAAAAATTAAATAAAAAACAAAAATAAACAGAAAATGTATGAATAAAAACTATAATAGTATACAGATAATACTGACTGAAAGCTGAATTGTCTGCAATATTTTGTTTAAATGATCAAATTAAACCATTACACGTTAAATTATTTACACATAAACAAAACTTGCAATTACATACAATAAAGACAGTCGCCATGATTTTAAACAACAGTACAATCCAGTGAACACTGAACTTTCGTCCCTCATAGCCTTAATTATTTTATTTAAAAAAGTTTCACCTAGCAGCTCCCTAGCAACTACATAGCAACCATTCAGAAGCCTCATTTTCCTCCCGCTCAACGTACAGCAGACGCAGCAGCAGGTTTCATTGCTCATTACAGGAGCCCCGTGCTTCGCTTTGAGATGAAATCATCAAAGTGCGTCTTCTGTTCAAAGACAGACAGCAGATTAATCTGAGCGCATTGCATTAGCAGATGTGTTTCTGCTCATCTCCACTCAAAGCCATTATTTAGCAGCTGTAACTGTGTATTTCATAATCGGCTGCTGTTTGTGTGTCGTACGTGAGTCAAGTTCAACCCAACAGATATTTTCATTTACGCAAACACCTCAGAGCCCTTCGGTCTGCTTCTAATCATGTTTATTTATTTCTCTCCTGATGTAGTTCTGTAGCTGTGAGTCATGTGACGTGTGTGGAGAGCTGAACCCAGTAAACGTACAGTGACTACCAGTGATTTACACTCTGTGGATCAAACACTGCAGCACGACTGTCTACTTCATGCTAGCACTGCTGGCTAAGGCAACCATCACCCTAGCAACCACATAACATAGCAACATTCTAAATACACTCAGAACACCCTAGCAACCCCATTGTGGCGAGTTAGACGAGCGAGAGACATGGGAGGAGCGAGCGAGACCGGTGCGTGATTGAAAAAGAGCATCACCTGCGAGTCATACCAAAGTCCTCTCATGAGGGAGCTTGGAGGCATATAAGGACGAGCGACACCACGAGAGAGGACCAGGCCTGCACTTTATGTTGTGTTTTATTTATGTTTTATTATGTGTGTGCGTGGCAGTCGTCCGTGAGGGGCTGCCCACGTTAATTTTGTTTTGTTTATTTATTTATTAAATTCTTTTAAATGTTCGCCGGTTCCCACCTCCTTCTTCCCTGAACATACAAACAATGTTACACCCATACAGTAGCAACATTCTAAAAACACCCAGAACACCCTAGCAACCTCATACTGTAGCAACATTCTAAAAAAACACCCTAACACCCTAGCAACCTCATACTGTAGCAACATTCTAAAAAAACAACCTAACACCCTAGCAACCTCATACTGTAGCAGCATTCTAAAAAAACACCCAGAACACCCTAGCAACCCCATACTGTAGCAACATTCTAAAAACACCCTAACACCCTAGCAACCTCATACTGTAGCAACATTCTAAAAACACCCAGAACACCCTAGCAACCCCATACTGTAGCAACATTCTAAAAACACCCTAACACCCTAGCAACCTCATACTGTAGCAACATTCTAAAAACACCCAGAACACCCTAGCAACCCCATACTGTAGCAACATTCTAAAAACACCCTAACACCCTAGCAACCTCATACTGTAGCAACATTCTAAAAAACACACACCCTGAACACCCTAGCAACCTCATACTGTAGGAACATTCTAAAAAAACACACCCAGAACACCCTAGCAACCTCATACTGTAGCAACATTCTAAAAAAAACACACCCTGAACACCCTAGCAACCCCATACTGTAGCAACATTCTAAAAAAAACACACCCTGAACACCCTAGCAACCCCATACTGTAGCAACATTCTAAAAAAAACACACCCAGAACACCCTAGCAACCCCATACTGTAGGAACATTCTAAAAAACACACCCTGAACACCCTAGCAACCTCATACTGTAGCAACATTCTAAAAAACACACACCCTGAACACCCTAGCAACCCCATACTGTAGCAACATTCTAAAAACATCCAGAACACCCTACCAACCCCATACTATATCAACATTCTAAAAAAACACCCAGAACACCCTAGCAACCCCATACTGTAGCAACATTATAAAAAAAACACCCTAACAACCCCATACTGTAGGAACATACAGCCGGGCAGCTGTCTGCTATCTTCCCCTGTGCACTGCCTTATCTCCCTTCAAGGACAAACCATAGAACTGAACTCGAAAACATCTGAAGTTATGGCTAACATTCTCACAGACTCACTCGCACCATACACAAACCTAACCTGATCCCACTACAACCGTCTGCCTGTCTTTATCTATCTCCTCCCCCAGTCCATACAAAAAATCCCATCACGTGACCATGTGTACTGTGTCATGTTTATGTTTATGTTTATGTTTATGTTTATGTTTTGTTGTGTTTGCTATGTAATGCTTGCTAAACTGCATTCTTGTATTTCTGGAGAGCGTGTGGTGGCGCCTGACTAATCGGCTGCGGCCCGGAGGCTTGCTCCAAACTCATTTCGTTATACTGTACTTGTACATGTGTAATGACAAATAAAATAACTTGTAACTTGTAACTTGTAACATTCTAAAAAACACACCCAGAACACCCTAGCAACCCCATACTGTAGCAACATTCTAAAAACACCCTAACACCCTAGCAACCCCATACTGTAGGAACATTCTAAAAAAACACCCAGAACACCCTAGCAACCCCATACTGTAGCAACATTCTAAAAACACCCTAACACCCTAGCAACCTCATACTGTAGCAACATTCTAAAAAAAGACACCCTGAACATCCTAGCAACCTCATACTGTAGGAACATTCTAAAAAAACACACCCTGAACACCCTAGCAACCTCATACTGTAGCAACATTCTAAAAAACACACACCCTGAACACCCTAGCAACCTCATACTGTAGGAACATTCTAAAAACACACCCAGAACACCCTAGCAACCCCATACTGTAGCAACATTCTAAAAACACCCTAACACCCTAGCAACCTCATACTGTAGCAACATTCTAAAAACACCCTAACACCCTAGCAACCTCATACTGTAGCAACATTCTAAAAAAGACACCCTGAACACCCTAGCAACCTCATACTGTAGGAACATTCTAAAAAAACACACCCTGAACACCCTAGCAACCTCATACTGTAGCAACATTCTAAAAAACACACACCCTGAACACCCTAGCAACCCCATACTGTAGCAACATTCTAAAAAAAACACACCCTGAACACCCTAGCAACCCCATACTGTAGCAACATTCTAAAAACATCCAGAACACCCTACCAATCCCATACTATATCAACATTCTAAAAAAACACCCAGAACACCCTAGCAACCCCATACTGTAGCAACATTATAAAAAAAACACCCTAACAACCCCATACTGTACCAACATTATAAAAAAAAACACCCTAACAACCCCATACTGTAGGAACATTCTAAAAAACACACCCAGAACACCCTAGCAACCCCATACTATATCAACATTCTAAAAAAAACACCCAGAACACCCTAGCAACCCCATACTGTAGCAACATTATAAAAAAACACCTAACAACCCCATACTGTAGGAACATTCTAAAAACACACCCAGAACACCCTAGCAACCCCATACTATATCAACATTCTAAAAAAAACACCCAGAACACCCTAGCAACCCCATACTGTAGCAACATTATAAAAAAAACACCCTAACAACCCCATACTGTAGGAACATTCTAAAAAACACACCCAGAACACCCTAGCAACCCCATACTGTAGGAACATTCTAAAAAAACACACCCAGAACACCCTAGCAACCCCATACTGTAGGAACATTCTAAAAAACACACCCTAACAACCCCATACTGTAGGAACATTCTAAAAAACACACCCTAACAACCCCATACTGTAGGAACATTCTAAAAAACACCCAGAACACCCTAGCAACCCCATACTGTAGCAACATTCTAAAAAAACACCCAGAACACCCTAGCAACCCCATACTGTAGCAACATTCTAAAACACCCTAACACCCTAGCAACCCCATACTGTAGGAACATTCTAAGAAAACACCCAGAACACCCTAGCAACCCCATACTGTAGCAACATTCTAAAAACACCCTAACACCCTAGCAACCTCATACTGTAGCAACATTCTAAAAAAAACACACCCTGAACACCCTAGCAACCTCATACTGTAGAAACATTCTAAAAAAACACACCCTGAACACCCTAGCAACCTCATACTGTAGCAACATTCTAAAAAACACACACCCTGAACACCCTAGCAACCTCATACTATATCAACATTCTAAAAAAACCCAGAACACCCTAGCAACCCCATACTGTAGGAACATTCTAAAAACACCCAGAACACCCTAGCAACCCCATACTATAGCAACATTCTAAAAAACACCCAGAACACCCTAGCAACCCCATACTGTAGGAACATTCTAAAAAAACACCCAGAACACCCTAGCAACCCCATACTATATCAACATTCTAAAAAAACACCCAGAACACCCTAGCAACCCCATACTGTAGCAACATTATAAAAAAACACCTAACAACCCCATACTGTAGGAACATTCTAAAAACACACCCAGAACACCCTAGCAACCCCATACTGTAGGAACATTCTAAAAAAACACACCCAGAACACCCTAGCAACCCCATACTGTAGGAACATTCTAAAAAACACACCCTAACAACCCCATACTGTAGGAACATTCTAAAAAACACACCCTAACAACCCCATACTGTAGGAACATTCTAAAAAAACACCCAGAACACCCTAGCAACCCCATACTGTAGCAACATTCTAAAAAAACACCCAGAACACCCTAGCAACCCCATACTGTAGCAACATTCTAAAAACACCCTAACACCCTAGCAACCCCATACTGTAGGAACATTCTAAGAAAACACCCAGAACACCCTAGCAACCCCATACTGTAGCAACATTCTAAAAACACCCTAACACCCTAGCAACCTCATACTGTAGCAACATTCTAAAAAAAACACACCCTGAACACCCTAGCAACCTCATACTGTAGAAACATTCTAAAAAAACACACCCTGAACACCCTAGCAACCTCATACTGTAGCAACATTCTAAAAAACACACACCCTGAACACCCTAGCAACCTCATACTATATCAACATTCTAAAAAAACACCCAGAACACCCTAGCAACCCCATACTGTAGGAACATTCTAAAAAAACACCCAGAACACCCTAGCAACCCCATACTATAGCAACATTCTAAAAAAACACCCAGAACACCCTAGCAACCCCATACTGTAGCAACATTCTAAAAACACCCTAACACCCTAGCAACCCCATACTGTAGGAACATTATAAAAAAACACCCAGAACACCCTAGCAACCTCATACTGTAGCAACATTCTAAAAAACACCCAGAACACCCTAGCAACCCCATACTGTAGCAACATTCTAAAAACACCCTAACACCCTAGCAACCCCATACTGTAGGAACATTATAAAAAAACACCCAGAACACCCTAGCAACCTCATACTGTAGCAACATTCTAAAAAACACTTGGATTTAGGCGTGGTAAAATATGTTAACCGAAGCTGACACTTTAGAAAGTTTCAACATACCACATTTGATGAAAATGTGCAGTGTACAACCAGCATACAATCGATCCCACAATGCATAGCTTGCAATTGCGTGAATTGTGAGATAGTTGTGATATTTTTTTTGTGTTTTCTTCCATGGCAGAAACAAGCTTCAATGGTAAAATGACTCACTGGGATGTTTGTGACGATTATTAAGTGATGATTCATTTAGTTAGTAGCGGCACAACACAGTTGGTGAAACCCCAGCACACAGATATATGCAGTATGGATTACGCTTAGTGCAGTCATAGTCATGAATCCTTATGCAGCATCACTGCACTGAATCTCTGGAAATGAAAAAATAATTTGACAAAACTGCTCGACAAAATCCAGATTCCACACAAAACTGCAGACAATTCTCTTTCGTCCTTCGACACATCATGAAAACAGTAGGGATGCATTCTGGGTGTACAATGCAGCATGAAGAATATACAAGCGTAATGCTTTAACACTCAAGAAAAGCCATTCTCATCGCATTCACACTTTCTCCTCAATGGCGCACCAGAGACACTTTATCTCTCAGCGTGATTTCACACCACAAACACAATGACGGCGGGTCCTCAAACACACCTCCTCTTCCCTGAAGACTTCAAGGGACTGACGCCGAGCACTGATTCTACTTCAAATCAAATGAGTTTAACCGCGCATACATTAACTGGCTGCTAACTAAAAGTTAAAATGTTTTTTGAATGGGTACAGCTGCCTCACTCCTGTCGGATCAACCCGGCAGCCATCCGTTATTATATCTCTGAAGAGCATCGCTGCCTTCAGCTGGAGTAATGCCGTCTGAAATGGAGTTCAGTGCGACTCTCGAGCTGCTCCTTCAAAAGCAGCCTTTCAGAAAGTACAGTATGTGTCCTTGAAAGCCAGCTTCTCAAAACACACATGGATATTCTGAGAAAATGGAAAGAGCTTGTGTGACTCATAGCTTGGCGGTTTAATTTTCAGGTTCTAATGGATGAGATCATGTGAGGTGTCTTGAGATTTATTAAGGGCGAGATTCAAACATAGCCAGTAAAAATGTGTTTACTTGTACAAAAAAAAAAAAAAAAAAAAAAACACCACTCACAAATCTGGACTGTTCAGCTAATCTCAATTTTAAATATAGCTGGAAGCAGCAATTAACAGGACAAGCACAAGAAGACATGCAGCGTGCAACGAGTAATTAAAGAGGTTCTTCATTATTTGAGTCAAAAGTTTTGAAAAATCTTAAATAGAATCACTAGTAATATGAAGTTTCCATGTAATGCCATTTTAAAGTTTCCAGGTTTGCATGCATCAAAAGGTCAAAAAACATGTTCATTTTCTCATTGTATACATTGCACATCACCACATTGTTTA